>JAXCLQ010071587.1:0-11769 GCA_035584115.1 Cedrela odorata
CTCAAAATATTCCAATTAAATCCTTAAATTTTCAATCTAATCAATTTAGTCCATTATTTCATAATATTTTCATTACCGAACACTTCATGTGAAAGTTAAAGTTTATTCCTAATATTTTTACTAATTTACCCACTGTAAATCTCTAATTTCTAATTTCGTAAAACCGTAAAAATCGCAGATGTTACAATCTACCTTACTTTTAAAAATTTCGTCCTCGAAATTTACTTACCAGTTATATTGAACAAGGGAGGATATTGAGTTTGTATATCTTCTTCTCTTTCCCATGTAGCTTCCTCACATGATTGATTCCTCCATAAAATTTCCATTGGTTGCTCTTCATAAGTCAAAATTTCCTCTATAGACACAGGCAAGTCCCTCAAAATATGAGATGAGTCATACACATACTTCTCAAGTACAATTATCATTTGGACATTTCCACTACGAGTCAATTCAGTGAACTCATTCTCTAATGAGCACCTATACACTTGGCTTAGTGTCACCACACAAGTAGTCTATGAGAACAACCACCTTTTCCACAAATAGGCATAATGTGTACTAGCCTATCCGGTACTATAAAGACCTTACTTTATAGTTCTATGACTGGAAATATTTAAGAATGATGCATCTAATCTATCTATCTCATAAGTATGATCTTATCATAATTAGATATATATTTCAAATATTCTGTGGACTTCATCATTATACATATAAAATATAAATAAATGATGAAAGAAATTACTATAAAATATTCATTTTATTACTAAAAGTAAAGATTTACAAGAGATAATGCCCATCACAACAACATGTGATTGGCTTGTAGAATATAACTCTTACAATCTCCCACTTGTACTCCAAGCCAATCACCTTTATACCTAAGACCAATTTTCTCAAAATGTCTTTTGTGCAAATTCTGTGATAAAACTTTGGTGAGTAGAACTGTTATATTTCATTAGTAGATACTCTGGCAATTTAGAGGTGACCTCTCGAAATTATCTCACGGATGAGACGAAATCTTCGAAGATATGTTTGGATTTCTGATGAGACCTCGGTTTCTTTGCTTGCGCTATAGCTCTATTGTTATCGTAGTACAGTGGAACAGGATCAACAATGGTAGGAACTACACCAAGTTCAGTAATGAACTTCTTCATCCAAACACCCTTCTTTGCTACTTCTGAAACTGCAATATACTTTGCTTCAGTAGTGGAATCAGCAGTAACTTTCTGTTTGGAATTTTTCTAACTTACTGCTCTACCATGCAAGACATAAACATATCCTGAAGTAAATTTGCTGTCATCCTTATCAGATTGTAAACATGAATCAATATAACCTTCAAGTTTCAAGTGTTCTCCTCCATATATAAGAAACAATTCTTTAGTCATTTTTAAGTACTAATGATGTTCTTAATTACAATCCTGTGACCCTCACTTGGATCCGCCTGATATTTGCTCATAACACTTAGAGCATATGCTACATCAGGCCTTGTACATAGCATAGTATACATGATAGATCCTATAGCCAAAGCATATGGAATTCTACTGATGCATATTCTATCCTCTTCAGTTTTAAGGGACATTTCTTTAGAGAGATAAACTCCATGACTCATCGGCATGTGTCATCTTTTGGAGTTTTTCATGCTAAACCTTTTTAGCACTTTATCTATGTACATTGACTAGGTCAAGCCTAACATCATATTCGATCTATCTCTATAGATCTTTATCCCCAAAATACCAGATCTTCTATGAAGAAGTTTTTGGACAACCAAATCTTTACCAATTGTAACATCCCAATATCATTCCCAATTAATAATATGTCATCCTCATATAATATTAGGAATGTAATCTTGCTCTCACTAACCTTCTTATAAACACACGAATCATTTAAATTTTTGATAAAATCAAATGATTTGATTATCTCATCAAAACGGATGTTCCAAGAGCGAGAGGCTTGTTTAAGTCCATAGATGGACCTTTGTAGCTTGCATACTTTATGAGGCTTTTTAATGAATACAAAACCTTCAGGTTGTGTCATGTACACATCCTCTTTTAGGTTTCTATTAAGGAAAGCTATTTTAACATCCATTTGCCATATCTCATAGTCATAGTATATAGCTATTGCCAAAATAATTTGAATGGATTTAAGCATGGCTACTGGTGAAAAAGTTTTATCAAAGTCAACTCCTCATCTTTGATGATAACCTTTTGTAACCAATCTTGCTTTATAGATTTCTACCTCCCTTGTAACTTTAGTCTTTCTTTTAAAGACCGATTTGCAACCTATTGGTATAATACCTTCAGGCGTATCAACCAAAGTCTAAACTTGGTTTTGGTACATAGAGTCCATTTCGGATTGCATAGCATCAAGCCATTTCTTAGAATCGATACTAGCTATCACTTCTTCGTAGGTTTTAGGATCTTCATTTGACATAAGGTAAATTTTATATCCACCTTGATTAATATGTCCTATATATCTTTCAGGTGGTCTTGAAATTCTTGTCGACCTACGAATTTGTGTGTTTACTTTTTCTTGAACAGGTTCTTTCAGATGTGTAATAGTAGTTGTAGTTTGGAAATTTCCTTAATTTCTATCTTTTATTTATAATATTATTCTATTAAAAACTATTTTTCTAAGAATATAGCATGTTTTGAGACAAACACTTTTTGCTCTTCATCATAATAGAACTGATATCCAACAGACTCTCTTAGATATCCCACAAACCTATATTTGACATTCCTTGAATCAAGTTTGTCTAGATTAAGCTTTTTCACAAAAGCTGGACAACCCCAAACTTTAACATAGTTAAAGTCAGGCTTTCTATTCTTCCATATCTCATATAGAGTCCGTAATACTAATTTTGTTGGCACCCTATATAACATGCAATTTACGGTTTCTAGAGCATAACCCCAGAAAGATATTAGAAGATGGGCAAAACTTATCATGGAACGTACCATATCTAATAGTGTACGATTTCTCCTTTCTGATACAATATTAAGCTGTGGTGTAGCAGGAGGAGTCTATTGGGACACAATTCCTTGAGCTTTAAGATAATCTAAAAACTTATAACTTAAATATTCTCCTCCTCGATCTAATCTAAGGATTTTAATACTTTTATCCAATTGGTTTTCTACTTCATTCTTAAATTCTTTAAATTTCTCAAATGCCTCGGATTTGTGTTTCATTAAGAACACGTATCCGTATCTCAAGAAATCATTCGTGAATGTAATGAAGTAAGAATAACCACCTCTGGCATGTGTTGTCTTTGGTCTACATACATCTGTATGAACCAAACCTAGAACATCTTACGCTCTTTCCCCATGTCCAACAAAGGGTACTTTGGTTGTTTTTCCTTTAATGCAAAATTCACAAGTATCAAACTATTCAAAATCATTTGTATCTAAATAACCATTTTGAATTAACTTATGCAATCTTTTTTTCATTAATATGATCAAGTTGACAATGCTATAGATATGTTATGTTTAAACTATCTTGTTTTCTTTTACCGGTATGTTTAACATGTAAGACCGTGTTTGCTACATCAAGTATGTACAAACCATTTTACAATGTACAATTACCAAATAATTGTTTATTTAGTAATATATTACAACTATTGTTTACAAAACACAATACAAAACCTATTGCATCTAACTTAGAAATAGGTACAATGTTTTTAACCATGTTAGATACATATAAACAATCTTGCAAAAACAAGGTCTTCCCTGACGAAAGCTAAACTTGAGTGGTGCCTACAGTTAATGCCGTAACTCTTGCACCATTACCCACACGTAGGTCTACTTCATTACTTCCGAGCTATCTTCTATTTGTTAAGATCTGCACATCATTACAAATATGAGATAGACTTCCGGTATTTAACACCCACAAAAAACTATTCTTTTGTGACAAATTTATTTCAATGACAAACATACCTCGTGATGCATCTCCATCTTTTCCTTCGCCTACATTATAAGATACTTCTTGTAATTTCTCTTCCAATGTCCATCCTTGCCGCAATGGAAGCAAGTGCCTTTAGCTTTTTCTCAGTAACCTTTTTCTTTTTGATTCCACCTTTTCCTTTAAGTGACTTCTTCTTCTTACTAACTAATTTAGCTTAACCTTTCTCAAAAGAAGAAGAAGAACCACCTTTCACTTTCATGATTTCACTCTTGTTTGACAAGATTTGCGCTTCAACTGTTTTTAACATATTTAAAATTTCGGCCAAAGTACACTAAATCTTGTTCATATTAAAGTTCTTGATGAAGTTAGAAAAGGTATGAGGAAGGTATTGGAGAATAAGATTAATAGATAAATCATTAGCCATTACAAAACCCAAATTTGCAAGACGTTCTCTATAACCTATCATCTTAAGCACATGATCATTTACCTAACAACCTTGAGCCATTCTAGACCCAAAAAGCGCCTTAGATATCTTATATTTGGCGGTTTGGCTTTGCTTCTCAAACAAATCTTGAAGGTGAAGCAAAATGGATCTCGCATCCATTTTCTCATGTTGCCTTTGTAACTCATTGGTCATACCGGCTAATATATAACACTTTGCTATAGCCTCATCCTCCTTCCATTTCTTAAAAGCTTTTTTTCTTCCCCAAATGCACTATCTGCAACTCTTGCGGGCATCTGTTCCTTAAGAACATAGGCTATACACTCACAAGAGAGAACAATTCTCAAATTGCATAATCAATTCGAGAAATTTGGACCGGTAAGCCTATTCATATCAAGTATAAATTTAAGCAGACTAGTTAAAACAGCCATTATGATTTACATTACAACACAACAAAATATAGCAAATATTATTAGTAAAGTATATATTATAAATTAGACTTTATTCATAATTACCTCTCACTATTTTAATCAAAAATCATAACCCTCTTTTATGCAAATAGAGAAATAAATAAAATAAACATTTATTTCCTAGTGGATATGACCTTATGTGACACAACAAATCACATGTTTCTTAATTAGGTAGGTAACTCTTACCAATTGTAACTTATGCAACTTCCAATTTAATTTGGCCTTTAGAACAAATATGATCTTATGTGATACAACAAATTATATTATTTTATATAAGTTAAACTCACCATTTGTTTGTGAATTTAGTTTCATTATCTAGCCCTTGCGTGACACAACAAAACTAGATAATTACGCTTAATTCACAATATCACATGTTTAATTTGCCTACCCATGACATCTAAACAAAGTGCAAGCCTTGTTTGACACAACAAACCAACACTAAGTAAATGAATTCAATCGGAACATAAATGGCGGAAAGCTAGGTAAGTCATTCTTAATGTCTTACATTTACAACTTAACATCATAACAATGAGAGGGATTTTATTTTAATGGTCTCATCAATTTAACATACATCATATGTATAATTTTAACATACATCACATGTATCAATTTAACAAATCATGGGTTAAACATTTGATCATGCTTTCCAAGCTCTACATTAATCAATTTGTATTTTGCATATTTTTAACATGACATTCAAGTCAAAATACACAACACACCAATTTAATGAAATAACCATTATTTCATTTTTTTGTAAAATATTCAACAATTGAAAACTTTACAAAATTGTTGGTTTATTCTATAACATATTCAACATTTGAATATATTATTTAGTGTTTGAAAAACCATTTTCATAATGTATCCAACATTTGAAAACATTAACATGTGTTCAAAAAATGCCTGAATATCGCTAAACATTCACTTAATTAATTGTTTAACAATTAAATACTCAATTAAGTACTCAGTTTTATATATTCAATTTTGTTAAATCGATTTTTTTCGCCCAAAATTTCGGCACAATTAAATTTAATTTCATCATGCATCATATCTATTTCAGATTTGAAACACTTTGCAATTCTGGAATCAACCATACAACACAATCTATTAAAGCCTAAACATGCAGCAAAACACTCCTATATATTCATACACCAACCAAACCGCCAAAGCAACTTCTTTTCAACACAAGCATGATCAATTTCCACAAGCACTTTATATGTGTATATATATATATATATCCATAAACAAAATCAACTAGCAACCTATTACTCTGATACCACTATAAGAGTTGCATAACGCAGTGGAAATTAAGTTTGCATTGTTTTGGATATAATTTAAAACTTTTCAAGTTAGAACAACTAACTTGTTCTTTGAATTTGTTACACAAATTCAAGATTTGAAGCTTGAGGAATGATAAGGAGAACTCTCTCCATGTATGTCCACCCTTGATTTGAGCTTGAAAGTAGAAATTGAAGAAGATATTAGCAAACTCTTACCTTTGAACTCTCTTGGCCAAGAAGAAAATGAAACAAAATTTTTTTTTTCTTTGTTCTCGGGAAAACTTATAAAATAAAGCCAATCTTTCATTTTTTAAATGTCTCTCGGCCAAAGCCAAAAATGCACTCAATTTTGACTTTTTCAAAGGCATTAAAACATAAAATATATATACTTTTTTTTTCCATCACATGGCTAAATAAAAGCCTTTCATTTCCACTTTACTAATACATGGCCAATATAATCCCAAGTGCTACCTTACCATTGGCCAATAATTCTGATATTTTTCCATACACTTAAATACAATAATTAATAAAAGCAAATTACCATAATAACCTTTATGAAATTTACCATAAAATCCTTTTATGAAATTTACCATAATGCCATTGTATTTAAATATTAATAATTAATAAATAAATATTTATTAATTAATTATTATGGTATTACCATAACACCCTTTTATAGAATTTACCATAAAATGATTTTATAAAATTTACTATAATGCCCTTTTTATGGATAATTTATTAATTAATTATTCCAACACTTGGAATACTACTCAATTAAGTTTCTTATCAATTTGGGTATAACTCAATAGGTTCAATATAAGTCGGCAGTAGACGTACATAAAATTTCAAATTAAACTCTTTAATTCATTCGACATTCAGTAAATCATCTCATGATTAATTAAATGAATTAAACTATTTAATTCACTTAACATTTAATAAATCATCTCATGATTAATTAAAAATGTCTACAGACCAAGATTGACATCTAGTAATGTACCATGGCCACCCAAATTGTAATGAAGTAGCAAGCTTCAACATAAACCTTTCCGTAATCAGTTGCCATGCTGTAACACTCGAGCTTTCTTTTGTAGAACTCATAGCTATAATTGTAAATATACTTGTTAAAGTATGAAGTGTTAGAATTTTGAGAAGTAATATAAAGTAAATCTATAAGGATAGAATTGAAATTTTATTATTAGCAAGGTTATCTTTAGGATTTTAGCTTATGGATAAATATATACATATGTAACTAAGTGGGCTAGTATTATATATACATAATTTGGGCTCAATTTAATTAAATTAAGCCCAAGCCCAAGCTTATGTATATATATATATATACTAAAATGGGCCAAAGCCCAAGCCCAAGTATAAATATATATATATATAACAAAGTAAAATAAATAAATAAAATATTAAGTTTTTGCTTAAATTCTCTACAAAATTCTAGCCATCCATTTGCTTTAATCCTAGCCATCCACTTGTCACAATTTTAAGCATATTTTGTAAAATGGATAAAGATGAACATAAAAGCTAAGTTAGTAGAAATTGTGGTGACTAAATGTGGTCCATTGGATTTAGTTAAAGCCATCCTAGCCATCCATATACTTTATTAATTAAATTAATTAATATTTAGTGTTAGTTAGTGTAAAATGTGGTGGAGAAAGGATGACCATTGGATTTGATTGAAGTAATCCAAGCCATCCATGTGTTTTAAGAAAATTAGAATTAATTAACATTTAATGGAAATTGGGTGAAAAAATGAGAGTCATTGAATTTGATTGAGGTAATCCTAGCCCTCTATATGTTTGATGAGTAAAATGTTAACCTTTAACTTTTCGAAATTGAAATGCAAAACAAAGCCAATGTAGGAGACAAAAATTGAAAAGAAAAGGAAGGTAAAAAAGAAAGGAAGAGAAAGGAGAAAGAAAGAAAGGTGAATTGGTGAGTTTCAATTACTTTTAATTAGTGTTTTATTATTTTGGTATAGTAAGCTTACTTTAATTAGTATTATTATTTTGGTGTAGTAAGTTGGTGAATTGTTAAGGCTATTGTAGTAGACTTTATACTTTCATGTGATATAGGAAATTTGAAAATGAAAACTATTATTATTATATTGTTATGATGGTGGAAATTTATTGTTATGATTATGGTAATGTGTAAATTGGTCGAAGCTTAATCATCATTGGGTTATAATGAAAGAAATTGATAGAAATGTTGGTATTATGTGATTGTAATATGTAAATTGGTGGAAGTTTATTTGTCATGTTGTGATAATGGTGAAATTAGTAGAAAATTGAAATTGGTAGAAATAAGAACATATGTGTGTGTCATGGAATTGTAGTAGGAATTAAATAGCAAATTCATCTTTTAATACCAAGTTGTAGTAGGAAATTAGCTATGGCTAAATTAATGTTATTAGTACTAAATTGTAGTAGGAATTAGAGAGGGATAAAATTAATATTATTAATGATTAATTGAAATATGGAAATTGGAAAGGGTATGGTGTAATATTAAATTGAAGTATAGAAATTGGAAATGGAATTGTGTTAATGTTATATAGTGTTTTAAATAAGAAATTGTTATTGTGTTAATTGGTGAAAATTTAATGGAAATGTAGTAACAAATATATATATATATATATATATCAATTCCATTTCTGAAAAATTGATATTAATGATTTCGAAAATTGATACATATTGATGTTAGTTGTAGATTTGGAATGGTGACTTGTTGAAGTGGAATTAAATCTCAGCGATTTCGGTAGGCCGAGTTTGTTTGTAAAAATAATTGGGAGTGCTTAGAATTGATAATGTAGGTATTGTCGAAAAATGAATTGGCAAAAAACGGCAACATTTGATAATTTTGAAAATTTTACGCCGAATGTGTTTTTCTGAAAAATTGTTATAATATGCATATATATGTATATATATATATATATGTATGTATAAGCATATATGAAATGTGATGTTATGGCGTAAATATGGCAATAAGTCTACTTTAGAAAATTCATGAAGTGTTAGAGCTTGGAAAGGTGAATGTCGTAGGAAGGTAGCGACGAATATAAAACATGAAATTGAAATAGATTGTGTTAATTTATTTTAGGTACGCAACATTAAGATACGAACATACTCGGGAAGAACGGAAACAAAAGTAAGTAGATCATACATGCATTTTAATGTTTTTAAAATTGTGCAATAATTAATGTTGTGTGAAATGTTTTATGAAATTTTATGAAATGATTCTTGAAAAAATATGAACTTAAGTGTTGTATGCCAATATCGCACATAGGAATTGACTATGAAATGTTGTCGATGTATGAAAATTTGAATAAAATGTATTTTTATGGCCTAACTGGATCTCGTGTTAAAAGCTAGATTTGCAGGCTAGTAAGAATTTTGTTTAACGCGCTGTACGTGCTTTTGTTATATAAAAATGTGAATGACTGCTGTATGCGAAACATGTAATCACGTTCTAAATCAGAGTCACCGTGGGTGTAGGTGACACTAACTGACTAAGCCGTTCTGATAGTGTTTATATTATGAATAAAGTATATGTGATTGGAAAAGTTTGAAAATGCTTTGGATATTTATATTGTCATACTATCATATTGTGTTATGCATCGATTGTTTAAAACATTTACCTTTTGTACTACATCGACATATAAAACCTGCATGATTTGCTTACTGAGATTATATCTCACCCTTTATTGAAAAATTTATTTTTCAGATAATAGCACATAAGGATAACCAAGTATGCAAGCGAGGGTACTAGGTATATTTGAAGTTTTTGGATATATATGATTGTAGGTTAGCTAAGTAATATGCATAGACTTGTAGGCTAGTATGAATATTTTAGATATGTAGTTAATAAGCTATTTGTATTACAGGGAGTTGTAATGTATGTATATTTGTATGCATAAAAAAAAAAAAATTGTTAACTATAACTGTTTGAGTTTTGTGTAATAAAATAATAACATTGTATATAGTATACATGAGTATGTATTTGTAGTTAATATAAAACAGGTGTGACATGTGCAATTCAATCCTTCCATCATACTTGCTCTGATTGGATCAAGGTTATGGTTAACTGTCAAAACCTCTATATCCAATACTATGTATAATGAATCTTGAGATCATGACTCATTCAGTGTACCGTCATTGAGAACTTTTTCTCAATCCTACACTGCACCTTGACCAAGGATTTCTTGAGACATATCTCTATCATTCACATAAAGCAAACTCCCACAATGTACTTAGGGTGACAAATCCTTTATTGAATATTTATCTATCTCCATGAGTGTCATACCATCCCAATAATTACCTGTAATGAACTTAATGGTTCATCTTGAGTTAGTATCAAAGTATAGCATTTTACCCATAAGATAACTATGATATTCTCAAGTCTAAGGATCACTTACACTATTGATACAAAGAATGTCCAATTGACAGTAAAGTACAATTACTATTTGGATATTTCTACGGTGAGTCAATTCAGTGAACTCATTCTCTAATGAGCACCTACACACTTGTCTTAGTGTCACCACATAAGTGGTCCATGAGAATAACTACCTTTTCAACAAATAGGCATAGTGTGCACCAGTCTAGCTGGTACTATAAAGGCCCCACTTTATAGTCCTATTGTAATATCTAAAATTTTTTTGTAGAATTCATAACCTTGATATTATATAAGTACATTAGAATTTACATTCATGATAAGTTTACGACATAATATTATGAATGTAAGAGAAATTAACCGAATTTACGCATGTTTAGTTGACATGGAAATGACGTAGGATATAATATACCTATTTAAATTATTATTACCATTACCATGATTTTAAATATGTTTTATAGAGTATTAAGTGTTAGAACGTTAAGAAATGATATGAAGTAAATCTATAAGGGTACTTTTATAAATTTGAAAAATGTAACCACAAAGGGTGGAATTGGAATTTCATTATTAACAAGCTTATTTTTGGAATTTTAGTTTTGGAATAAGAATATAATTAAGTGGGCTATATATTGGACATATATATATTGGGAATTTAGTTAGGCCCAAGTTTAAAATATATATATACATATATTTAATAATATATATACATATATTTAATAAAATAAAACAAATAAATAAATGAATGAAATATTATGTTTGACTAAAATTCTCTACATAATTCTAGCCATCTATTTGCTTTAATCTAAGTCATCAATTTGTCACAATTTTAAGTTTGTTTTGTAAATTGGATAAGGATAAATATTAAAGCTAAGTTAGTGGAAAATGGAGTGGCAAAAGGAGGGCCATTGAATTGGATAAATTAATTCTAACCATCCATGTGTTTTAGGTAACTAAATTAATTATTATTTGATGTTAGTGGAAAATATAAGTGGCTAAATGTGGTCCATTGGATTTGTTAAGCTCATCCAAGCTATATATGTGTTTTTTTTAAGTAATTAAATTAATCAAATAAAGGATGTTTTTCAAATTGGAAATGCAAAACAAGGCATACAAACAAGGAAAAAAAATTAGAGAAAGGCAAAGGATTGTTGGAAAAGGAAAAGGGAGAGAAAAGGAATAAAGAAAGAATTGGTGAGTTTTAAGTTGCTTTTAATTAGTGTTTAATTATATTGGTGTAGTAAGTTTAGTGAATTGTTAAAGCTAGATTATAGTAGAATTTATATTATTTATGTTAAATTAT
>JAXCLQ010071588.1:0-11766 GCA_035584115.1 Cedrela odorata
CATTGACTCTTGGCAGAGAAACCATTTCGATGCAAGATGTCAAAGCAGCATTTAATTCGAAGGAATTAAAGAAGAGAGGTGAACTCAAGGATGCAGGCAATGAACATGGTGAAGTGTTGGCTACCAGGGGAAGGCTTAAAAAGAAAAACACAAAAGACAGAAATCAATACAGATCGAAGTCCAAGAACAAGAAATTCAAATGTTTTCAATGCCATAAAGAAGGGTATTTCAAGAGAGATTGTCCCGAGAGAAAGAATAAAGGCAAAGAATTAAGAAACAACAATGGAGATGCAAGTATAGCTTCTAAAGATAGTGACTCATCTTATGAAAATTATGAAGCTGCAAAACTATTCATTGCATCAGAAAAAAGAACAGCAGGTAAGTAGATAATGGATTCAGGAAGTTTTTTTCACAGTGCCTCTATAGATCATCTTTTGTTAACTATGTTTCCAATGGTGGAGGTAAGGTTTTAATGGAAAATAACATGGCATGTAAGGTAGTTGGTATAGGATCTGTCAAACTGAAAATGACAGATGGATTAGTCTATGAAATACAAAATGTTAGGCATGTTCTTGAATTAAAAAGAAATTTAATCTCATTGGGAATGCTAGATAAATCAGGTTGCATGTTCAAAGCTAAGAAAGGCATGCTTAAGGTGATCAAAGGGTCCATGGTTATCATGAAAGGAAGCATGAATAATGGGTTGTATATCTTAGATGGGAAGTTATAACAGGTTCAATATCAATGTCTTTAAGTATTGATATTGATAGAATAAGGCTGTGGCATTTAAGAATGGGTCATTTAAATCAAAGAGGTTTAGAAGAACTAAGAAAGAAAGAGGTTCTAGGAACTGATTAGATTAAAGAATAAAAATTTTGTGAAGAATGTGTGTTGGGAAAAACACATAGAGTAAGGTTCACCAAAGGAGTGCACACAAGCAAGAATGCATTGGATTATGTACATTCAGATCTCTGGGGGCCAGCACAGGAAGCATCCATGGGAGGGGGAAGATATTTCATGTCAATTATAGATGATCATACCAGAAAGTTGTGGGTATATGTCCTGAAATCGAAGGATTAGGTGTTTGAAACTTTCAAATGTTGGAAGAAACTTGTGGAAAGACAAACTGATAGAAGAGTGAAAGCTTTAAGAATAGATAATGGTCTTGAGTTTTGTAACAACAAGTTTAATGATTTCTCTAAAATGAAGGGCATACTTAGACATAGAATAGTCAGGATGACACCCCAACAAAATGGGGTTGCTAAAAGGATGAATAGAACCATTGTTGAAAAGGTTAGATGCATGCTGATACATTTAAAGTTGTCCAAGAAATTTTAGGCAGAGGCATTAGTTATAGCTGCATTTCTGATCAATAGATGTCCTCAAAGGCTTTAGAGGGTAGCACACTAGAGGAGAAGTGGTTAGGTAAGACTACAAATTACCAAAACTTGAAGATATTTGGATGTCCAGCACATGTACACAGTAGGCAAGGGAAGTTAAAACCAGAGCTATCAAAGGTATTTAATGAAAATCTGGTGCACTGATTTGAATCCACCAAGAGTAGTTCTCAGCAGAGATGTAGTGTTTAATGAATTCTACATGTTGGATGCAAGAAACCAGACAGCTGAGTAGTAGAAAGAAAGGGCAACAGATCAAAAAATCAACAGTGTTCTAAAGACAAGACCTGGTTCATTTTGAGGTAGAGCCAATATAGCAGACAACTGAACACACATCTGATGAAAGAACTGATATAACAGAAGTACAACTCGATAGAGGTGATTATCAGCTGACAAGAGACAGACAAAGGAGAAATGTAAGACCCCCCACCAAGTATGGTTATGCTGACCTTATTGCTTATGCTTTGAATACC
This sequence comes from Cedrela odorata, assembly GCA_035584115.1. Taxonomy (NCBI): domain Eukaryota; kingdom Viridiplantae; phylum Streptophyta; class Magnoliopsida; order Sapindales; family Meliaceae; genus Cedrela; species Cedrela odorata. The sequence goes on from JAXCLQ010071588.1 coordinate 1,871, forward strand.
ATGGAAGAGTTCATTGGTAGTGAACCTGCAACATTTAAAGAGACAATGTAAAGCAAGCAAAAATCAAAATGGATGGTAGCCATGAATGAAGAGATAAACTCCTTGATGAAGAACAAAACCTAGATTCTGATACTTAAACCTTAGAACAGAAAATCAGTTGAATGCAAGTGGATTTTCAAGCTTAAAGAAGGTGTGAAAGGTTCAGATGCAATCAGGTACAAAGCCAGGTTAGTGGCTAAGGGATTTTCACAAAGAGAGGGCATTGATTATACTAAAATCTTCTCTCTAGTGGTTAAGTACAACTCAATAAGGGGGTTGTTAACAATGGCAGCAACTCAAGACTTAGAGCTAGACCAGATGGATGCTAAAACTGCCTTTTTACATGGAGAATTAGAGGAAGAAATAGTCATGGAACAACTAGAGGGCTTTGTAGTTCCAGGGAAAGAAGACCATGTATGTTTGCTTAAAAAATCACTCTATGGTCTCAAACAATCACCCAGACAGTGGTATAAAAGATTTGATGAATTCATGGTAAATTAGTATGAGAGAAGCAGCTATGATCGCTGTGTGTATCATAGACATGTTGGAAATAAAAGGGCAGTATATCTTCTACTGTATGTAGATGATATGTTAATTGACAGTAAAATGAGATATGACGTTGTGAGGCTAAAAGAAAAACTTAAGGAGTAGTTTAAGATGAAAGACATAGGAGAGGCTAAACGAATTCTGGGTATGGATATAAGGAGAAACAAAAATTCAAGAATCTTGTTTCTGTCTCAAGAGACATACATAAGTAAGGTGCTTAATAGGTTTAAGATGAAGGATGCAAAACTAGTATTAACTCCTTTGGCAGCCCATTTCGACTCTCAAGCAAGGATAGTACCACAAATAAACAAGACAAGCTTAAGATGAATGTAGTACCATATTCAAATGCAGTGGGCAGCCTAATGTATGCAATGATTTGCACAAGACCTGATTTGGCATTTGTTGTAAGCATGGTGAGCAGGTATATGGAAAATCATGGGAAGAGACATTGGGAGGCTGTGAAGTGGATATTGAGATACTTGAAAGGAACATCTAAGGTTGGCTTGATGCATGGGAGTAATTTCAAACAAGTTTAAAAGCTTCAGGGATTTGTTGATGCAGATTATGTTGGAGATGTGGATAAAAGAAGGTCTGGGTATTTGTTCACTTTGTGTGGGTGCATTGTAAGTTAGAAATTCACACTTCAACACATTGTAGCTTTGTCAACAACCGAATCAAAATACATTGCTGCAACAGAAGCAGTAAAGGAAGCAAAATGGTTGAAAGGGTTGATTTCAGAATTGGGATTACAACAAGACACGATAAGCATTTTGTGTGATAATCAAAGTGCAATACATTTGAGCAAGAATCAAATGTATCATGAAAGAACCAAGCATATAGATGTGAGGTTTCATTTCTTAAGGGGTGAAATTGTAGATAGAGTTATAAAGCTTGAAAAGGTTTATACAAGTGACAATGCTGCAGACATGCTTACGAAACCTGTTCCAATAGCAAAATTTCAACATTGCTTGAAATTGGTTGTTGTTGAAGAAATGGAATGAAGCAGAGCTTTGGACAAGAACATCCGAGTGATTTGTAACCAAGGTGGAGATTGTTAGAGTTGGTTAAAAATCTATCTTTTAACGTTTTTTAGCTTAACAGTTAAGTTAGTTAAAGAAGCTGACAGTTGGCAAAATTTGGAGAACAACTAATCTTGCGTTTTCTTGTTATTGATTTCTTGAATTCATCACGTGTAAGCAACCTCACCTCTGTATATAAATTGAGGAGAATGCTTGCATAAAAGAAAAAGCTTTCTGGGCAAAATATTAGAAAACTTGTTAGAGAGAGAAACTCTGAAAAGAAAACAGAACATTGTTTAGTTTAGATTCTGAGAGTGTTTGTGCTGCTGTATAATCTTGGGTTACGATTGAATAAAACTCTTGGGGATTGTTCTTGGATTGTGGACGTAAGCCTTTGTGGCTGAACCACGTAAATCATCTTTCTTGATTATCTTTCTGGTTTTCTGGTTCTACAGAAAACGTGTTTTTTTCTTTTTCCTTTGCATTTATATAGTTGATAAACTTGAAAGCTTGAAGTTGTAGTCATCTGTGTACCAACACCCTCCCTAGCTACCTCTACGGAATAAGTGAAATTTTCTCATACTATATATACACACACACACACAAAACAGTGATAGTAAATAGTAGAAGCAAAACAATAACCACAGCACAATCCTTCTTCATATATATATAACTCTCTCTTTTGTTAAAACATATAATATATAATATGAAAACGGCATGTATGTGTTATTATTTTGATATATGTTGCTACTATTTATTTCACTCTTTGAAGATCCTACCTTATTGCCTCTTAGCCTAAATGAGATGGTCATTGAGCAACTAATTGGAATGTAATACATATTGATAACAATTGTTGCATACTCATACCCAGAGCTAAATTTATGATTAATTTTTTCTAATAACTATATTTCAATGCAATGCGAGAAGAGATGCAAACTAAAATTCATTAATTAACTATACTCATTAATATTGAATTCTTAACATATATGACATTCAGGGAGAAAGAAAGAGAGAGAGAGAGAGAGATTGCGTGTTCTTAGAATTGATATTGACCTGCGCTGTCGCTTTACATGAATGATGATTCCTTTATTAAACAGGAAATCAGGATTAAAAACAACAAAGGCATGGCCAACAAAATCCTTCTTCATATAAAGATAGATGAAAGATGGGATATTGTTGGCCATGTCTTTGCTGTTATTTCTACTTTAATTTCCTCTTCAGTTTAAGATACCTGCCACAGAAAATTAAACATTATCAAAGAAAGAACTAACAACACTGGTATGAAATACTAATCAGAAACAGATTTTCTCAAGGAAATCAAAACAAACAACCTTGCAAGAACACCATTAAAGTAAACGATGATGTACATACTCATCAGAAACAGATTACCAAGGATACACATATACAATAGAACATGGCATTCATTATAGGAGGAAAAAAAAACAAAAAGATTGCCAAGGAATACGAAAGATTAATATATTAATTAATCAAATTGAATGAAATGTTCAAATGAAGAGAAGACATACCTGCGCCGGGCCAATCCAAGTCTTCTAATAAAACTCTGGTCATCCTCATCCCTCTCTCATACTCCTTGACTAATTAATTATGCTTCCTCCTTCCTCTTTCCACATATATTTATAGGTAACGCTTTCCTTATTATGAAGGGAAACCGTATTGCATCAGAATTCCTTTATGCTTTAGGATAAACGACAAATATAGAAACCTTAAGAGGATTCCTTGGTGCTTTAGGAAACTAACACCGACATTTCTAGGAAGAGAGAAACCCTTATACTTCATCATCCTTCTTTAAATTAACTTCTTTATACGCTCTTCTAGTTGTCGTTTCTCTTTCTCAGATTATTATTATGGTACCAATAAAAGAAAGAAAGAGAGCTCGAGAATTAATTCTTTGATTTTCTTGAAGGAATCATCATCTTATCATCCCTAAAGAAATCAAAACAAACAGGCTTTGCAAGACCGCCATAAATGTAAACGATGACATGGAAGAATACATACCTGTGCCCCCGCTTCAACCAACGGTTTCTTGGTGGAGAAAAAGCTAGCTAGCTAGCTAGCTGCAGATGCTTTTGATCTTCATTGTACTCATAGAAGCAACCCCAAGTTCTCTAATCATGTGTCTGAGGAGAGAAAGAGAGCGAGATGCATTTCTTGATATGATTTACCACGATCATCTCCCTCTCTTTCCCTCCTTAGATTCATGACTAGAGAATATATATCTATGTATTCACCCCGCAACACAATTCCTTAATTATGCTTCATTCTTCTTCTTCTTCTTCCTCATTCCATACATATTTATAGGTTATGGTTCCCCAATTAGTACGGGAAACAATATTACATTAGGATTCCTTCTTACTTTAGGATAAACCACAAACTGGTGCATATTTTATAGGTTAAATATCTATTTTAATTACTATATTAAAGGAAATAGAGAAAATTAATTAAGGTAGTGAAGGTGGGAATGGCGTTAACATTCCGGTAATTCCTTTATTAATCAGCAGTAATGGCGTCAATCTATCAGGTAGCCCCTTTTACGATTTCGTCGATTAATTCAAACATTTCTGGTGGGTGCCATTCTATTTGTACTTGTCATCCTACTTTGAACTCTGGTTCTATGATTGCCTATGCACAGTTCCTCCAAATAACGGTTGTCGTACTAAGTTCATCTATTAAAGTTAAACCACATGTCGGTTGTGACTTGTGTCTTCGAATTGGACATGACTTGACCCAGCCAGTAAATTTTTGAACCCAACAAATTCCATTGCTTTCTCCTAACCTCAAATCTCTAATTCCTTTATTCCTAAGTTTATATTTTGTATTTCCTCATAGCAAACTAGAAAACTTGTTTTTATTCAATATTGAAAACCATTTGTAATAAGCAGATTTTAAGACTAAATATCAACAATCAATCCAGAAATGATTTACAAGTATCATTTTGGTTATTAAATGACTATACAACTATACATGGTTGGCCATTGGTTCACTCTGAGTTTTTCTTGAGCAATTTTTTTTAACTATCAGAGTTTTATAGTCCTCGAGTAGCTCATTTTCTTCCACAAAAGAGACTCAAACATTAGTCTCAAACTCAAATTGACATAATGATATTTGATGGAAAGGAAGTTTATTTTTAACGTTCATGTTACTACCTTTATCAAGCTTAAAGTCCGGGAAAAAGCTCGGTTTGGTTGCCAATAAGTACATCATAATGTCAGGAAGCTTATTTTCGATAGCAACAAATAGCTTTCAGTAATGACATGAGAGCAAAAACAAACAGATCAAAAATCGAAGATTCATTTTTTTTTTGTTGTTCATTATTGATTATGTATGTAAAAAAAAAATTGTGACGAACATTAAAGACAAGGAATGCTTCTATCTGGATTCTTTTGCTTGGCTCCTATAAAGAGGAAATGAAAAGGAATTGGTCTAAAGAGAAACACTGCATGATCATCATACCTTTAAAGATTCATTAGAATCCTCAAGTTTTTTTTGGAGTTCACATAGTACACCATCACACACAACTGAGTTGAAACGATCAAGTAGAATGTCACCCTGCAGCTGAAAGAGATAACAGAACTAGGCAACATGAGCATATTGGTAAAGAGAGAAGTCCGTTGAGAGGAAAAATACAGGAAATGCAAGCAAAGGAAAATAGAGAGAAACAGAATCAAACCAAAATTCCAACGTCCATGAAACTAGAACCATAAAAATAGTTCAAATGTATCATGTTAGAATCACTCGATATGCTACAATAAATTAAATGAAAATGGCCCAAATACCATAAAATCAGAGCATATACCTACAATTTACCACAAAGTAACTCTTGTACTAACTCTGATGTATAATCCCTAATAGAGGTGAAAATAGAATTATATGCTTCAATGTCCTCAAATCCGATCTTTGAGGTTACTAACCTTCTTAAATCAGTCATGTTCCAGATTCCAATTTTGTAAATACATGTAAGTGAAAACTTAACCATTGTGGCACACTTTTAATAAAAGTTTTTGTAGCATCTGCTGCGATGTCAAAATTAGGAAGCTGTACATAGTCAAAAACTTGCTTAAGTTCCCTGATTCCAAGACTTGCCTGTAAACAAACCAACAAAATAAAATCCTACCATTGATGAAAGTATAAGCCAAAAAATATCAATTTTCTTTGAAAAAATAACAACAGGGGCCACCACTTTATAGATAAAATTAATACGTAAGATTATCTACAAAATCCGAGATCTTAACAAATAAATAATAGGATTTCTGAATTAATTTCTGTTATGTTGAGATCAGTTACCTTGCAATGATCTGATGCCTTCTGCACTCCCTCAACATACCACCATAATGCAAAACAATTCTAAGATCCTCATGCCTAAGCAAACTACAGTATAAGAACTAAAATCCATGTGTATCAAGCTGAAAAGTGACAGGAGATTTATCAAACATCAAGAGCTGCGAGTTATAAATTATATGAGGACTTCCATATCCCAAAAGAATCGCTGCCCTGAAGAACAGCTTACCCCGATATCAACATATCCAAAAGATCTAAGTTTTCTTCCAAATAAACAGGTGCAAGCATGAACCACTGTTTTAATTATTATAATTTTATTATCTCTTGATGTTTTAATTGTCATTCAATTTTGATTTCTTAAGTCGTCAAAGGAGAGGATCTTAAACTGCCAAATCAGATGTAAAAACAGTGGCATGAAAAACAATATCCTTCCTCATCTATTCTTAAAATAGATGGAAAGATAGGATATTGTTGATCATGCCACTGTTTGTTTTGGTTTGCTCTTTACTTTCCGTTTTATAGATAGATAATATATTAAAGATTATCAAAGAAAGGAATTAATACTAATTAATTAGACAACCAACAACAGCAGTATTAAAGATTAATCTATTAATTAAATTAACTCAAGAAGAGAATAGAAGACAAGACATATATACCTGCGCTGCAACTTGACATGAATGACGATTCCTTTATTAAACAGGAAATCATGATTAAAAACAACAAAGGCATGGCCAACAATATCCTTCTTCGTCTAAAGATAGATGAAAGATGGGATATTGTTGGTCATGTCTTTGCTGTTATTTCTACTTTAATTTCCTCTTCAATTTAAGATACCTGCCATACAAAATTAAACATTATCAAAGAAAGAACTAACAACATTGCTATGAAATACAAATCAGAAACAGATTTTCTCCAGGAAATCAAAACAAACGACTTTGCAAGAACGCCGTTAAAGTAAACGATGATGTACATACTCATCAGAAACAGATTACCAAGGAAATTGAATGAAATGTTCAAGTGAAGAGAAGACATACCTGCGCTGTGACGGGCCAATCCAAGTCCTCTAATAAAACTCTGGTCACCCTCGTCCTCCTCTCATACTACTTAACTAATTAATTATGCTTCCTCCTTCCTCTTTCCACATATTTATAGGTAACGCTTTCCTTATTATGAAGGGAAACCGTATTGCATCAGAATTCCTTTATGCTTTAGGATAAACGATAAATATAGAAACCTTAAATGGATTCTTTGGTGCTTTAGGAAACTAACGTTATATAAACCGATACACCAATCAGTCGTTATAACGTTCCCTAATGAAGGACAAGGCAGTTCTAAGCTTTAAGCTCAAAATTGACAAAATAATAATTATAAATAAATAATTTTATTGTTAATAAAAACAAATCGAAAACAAAATCAGGGAGCAATCATCTGGATTTTACTATTATTTCTCCATTTTATTCATGAAAATTTCAGCAAATTATAGGAGGAGAAGACTAAAGGCCCAATTGGGATCCTAAAAACTAATACTGATTAATAAAAGAATTGATGATGTACAAAGTAACATTTTCTTTACTAGATATTTGGCTCTGTACAGTTGTCCACAGTTGATGCTGTACCATTCAAGCATTATGGTTTTGACATTGCTCACATCACAAGAACAAGGTTGCTGCTTCAGACAAGAAAGAAGGAGATGCGATAGATTTAAGTAATGCTTTGAGTTGGTACCTATGTTTCATTTTGTTCACTAAATTTGCCTATTTTGTAGTTAACTTGAACCAAGAAGTGATCAATTATATCAAAGGAAGAAAAGAAAATTATTCTCAGTTGTTAATTGATGAACCAACAATATTTAACAAGAATATTGTGTTCATCCTCGACGTGATGGTCCTTGAGAAATTAATTAGAATTTAATACTAAGAAAAGAAAGAAAGAGAGCTCAAGAATTAATTCTTTGATTTTCTTGAAAGAATCATGATCTTAGAATTCTAAAAGAAATTGAAACTAACAGCTTTGCAAGAACGCCATAAAAGTAAACGATGACATGGAAGAATACATACCAGTGCCCCAGCTTCCATCAAACCAACGATGCTCTTCTTCTTCTTGTTTTATGCACCAACCCCAAGTTCTCTAATCTTGAGTATGAGAGAGGAGAGAGAGCGAGATGCGTTTCTTGATAAAACTACGATCATCATGCTCTCCATGCTCTCTTCTCCTCACTCACATTCGTGACTACAGAAAATATTCACAACTCAACTAGTTAATTATGCTTCCTCCTTCTTCTTCCTCATTCCATATATATTTATAGGTGACGGTTTCCCAATTAAGAAGGGAAAAATATTACATTAGGATTCCTTCTTACTTTAGGATAAACCACAAATCAATAATATATGGAAACCTTAGTAGGATTCCTTGGTGCTTTAGGATAAATAGGTGATTAACATTATAATTGGACCTGACTTGACCCAGGCAGTAACTTTTTGAACCCAATAAATTCCTAAGCTTATATTTTTGTTAAGGAATTTGGATACCTTGGCCCTTTAAATTAAAACTTAAATAATTTTGGAAAATTCTAAAATTGTCATATCACATGTAATTTTAGGAAGGTTGAATAGAATAATCACCATTTTAAGTTAAAATTTTAGGAAGTTTTGTAGTTGGAAACCAATACCAATGCCTTCTAATACCCACCCACTTTCAAAGAATTTAAGAGAATTAAAATTCAAAGTGGTCATACATAATATGTTAATTGCGATGTGGTTCAAAATCACGTCGGAAATTGTAAAATGAAATACTCGACTCTCAAGTTAAAAAGTAGTTAACTAAACAGGCAAAAGCATTAAAGAAAAAATGTAATTGATGCTAATGATTCTTTAAAGGATGGAATCTGCAAAAAGAAAAAGACAACAAGACGAATGACACAACCTTCATTATATAATTTTTCAATTCACTTGCTTGAAAATAGTCATAGTCTGAAGAATGAATGTGTTGTTGATGTTGCTGCTTTTGCTATTAAAATCCCTGCTCTTTATTATTAGATTAATATACGAGTGAAGGATCTTGACAGAGTTAATAGTATTACCAACAGCACCAGCAACAAAACCCTTTTGCATATATATGTTGTTATCACTATTAATTAGTTGCTTTAACATCATATGAAGAAGGGTTTTGCTGCTGACGCTGTTCCTTATATTATTTTCTCTTTCAAGATTCATTATTTCAATTGTTTGCCTCCCTAGAAATCTTCTCATACTATATATATACAGAGAAAACAGTGATAGTAAATAGTAGAAGCAAAACAATAACCACAGCACAATCCTTCTTCATATATATATATATATATATATTACTCTCTCTTTTGTTAAAACATATATAATATGAAGACGGAATGTATGTGTTATTATTGATAATATGTTTCTACTATTTTTTTAACTCTTCGAAGATCCTACCTTATTGTGTCTTAGCCTAAATGGGATGGTCCTTGAGCAACTAATTGGAATATAATAGATATTGACATTTAAAATGATAACAATTGTCGCATATTCATACCCAGAAAGTTGAGCTAAATTTATGATTACTTTTCGCTAATAACTATATTTCAATGCAATGCGAGAAGAGATGCAAACTAATACTCTTGTATATCCATTCATTAATTAATTATACTCATTGGTATTGAATTCTTAACATATATGACATTCAGGGAGAAAGAAAGAGAGAGAGATTGCGTACCTTCTTGCTCTTGAATTGATATTGACCTGCACCACCAGTTTACATGAATGACGATTCCTTTACTAAACAAGAAATCAGGATTAAAAACAACAAAGGCATGGCCAACAATATCCTTCTTTGTCTAAAGATAGATGAAAGATGGGATATTGTTGGTCATGTCTTTGCTGTTATTTTTACTTTGATTTCCTCTTTCATTCAGATATCTGCGATGGAAAATTAAACATGATCAATTAAAGAACTAACAGCACTGGTATGAAATACTAATCAGAA
>JAXCLQ010071590.1:0-11760 GCA_035584115.1 Cedrela odorata
AAATGTCATTTACGAAAATACCCCTACATATTGTCTGCTTAATTAAACGTAATTTATGATTAAAAAACCCAAAAAAGTAGAGAGAGATACAGAAGTCTCGCATAATATTTTTGTGCATTATTTTTCAGTTTTTCTTCATTCTGTGTGTTATCTATTTCCTTTACTCAGCACCACCATAGCGTGCGTGTCTGTGTATAGCGTGTATTTCGTGCCCCACTTTCTTCTTTAAGCTTGTCCTTATTCTATTTTTCCTTTAACAAGCTTGTCCTGATTACGTATCTCAACTTTCTTTCTTGCTTTCATAAATGACACTCTCGCCATGACCTTCAACTGTTGAATCTTGAGAAGCTAAGAAATAAAGAAAGAAAGAAAGATGTCTTCGAAACTTTCAGTTATCCAGTTGAAACCATCACCAGTTGCATCCAATTCTTTACTTTCGTGGCATAAAGAGTTGTGTAGTTTCGGATATTTTCCGAGAAATTTAACTTATGAACACAGGTTAAGGTTTAAGGTTGTGGGTCAGTCTCCTGGAGATAGATGGAAGCTCAATGATATTGACACAAGTATGTTCTTACATTATTCATAAATTTTGCTTTTGACAAGTGATGTAGTGTTGTTTTAGCTATTTGTATTGCTATTTTGCTCTTTCTGTCTTTTTTTTTTCTTTAACAATTGTATGGTATTAGTTTTCCAAAGAAGAAACGAAGAGAATTTTCTTTGTTGTTAGTAACTAATAGTGGGATTGATAGTGATTTTAGTTTTATCAACAGCGCTTTTAGATAGTGAAAAACGCTTCTGTATACCTTTTTTAGTCTTTTAGGTTAGATGGAAGAAGTGTTCTTTGAGGTAAAAAAAGCAACTGAGAGGTCATAAAAGTTCTTGAACTGCTTCTGGAAGAAGCATCTGATCGGTGCTTTTGCAGGAAAAAAAAAACCTTTTTACTCATTAGCGCTTTGTATGAAAGCACTCCCAAACACAACCTAAGTTTATACTTCTGAACAAGTTCAGTAAATAGGTATTTAATAAACTAAACTTTTTAATTGTGAGAAGGTTATGGAATTCATTTTTTGTGTATTATTTTAGGGGTTTATGGTTGTACCTGAGCTTTTGCCTTGTTTTTCTCGGCAGATGCTGTACAAGAAAGATTGAATTCATGGCTGTCAAAAACCCAAAACTTTTTCAACAACACACTGGTGAAAACAGGTCAAGGCAGGAAGCCTGATCCGGGAAAAGCATTTGATGCACAAGATGTGGAGGACATATTTGTGTTAGAACAGACCATTGATAGTAGAACACCAAACGGGTTTCTCTCTCTAGCGGCTATTGTGTCAATTGAGCAATTTAGCAGGTGCGAATGTCTCACTTGGTTTGAATTAGATTTAGGAACTTGCTTTACTTGGGTGGCATATTTATTCATTAATGAAAATTATATGAGGACTTTTGAAATTAGAGAAAAGGGGAATAGATTTCTTTGTATGATTTACTGCAGGTAATTTTACATGTTGCATTCTTGGTTTTGAAGTTATGTTTTCCTTAGAATCAGCCGGAGGATGCACTAAAATTTCTTTGGATATCTAGCTTTATAATTATCATTTAATATGATTGTTAATGTTATGTGGGTTGAGTTTTGATTGAGAAGACATCGTGGCTGACTCTGATTTATGGGGGCTGTTTTTTGATAAAATGTGAATACCTGAGAGAGTCATCTTCTAGTACGTTTCTCGAGGTTTGATGCAATTAGCAATTCCATCTATCATATAACTGTGAAATTCATTGCACGACGATTCTCCATGCAGTAGCTGTATATTTTGTGTTTGTTAGCATATGCATGCATGTGCTATTAATTTATTAGCATGAATATGTAAGATTTTAGTTGATAGTATGATCATGAAGGTTAACATTCGTGTAGAGAAACTATTGCATTATGGCTCAGTTTTCTCTATCAGACTAATACAGGAATTATGATTTGACTTTTGGAATTAAGATATGCAGGATGAATGGTTTGACCGGACAGAAGGTGCAGAAGATATTTAAAGCACTTGTTCCTGAACCCATATACAGCAATGCACGTAATTTGGTGGAATATTGCTGCTTTAGGTTTTTGTCAAGGGATAACTCAGACATTCATCCATGCCTAAAGGTTTGTTGACTTAGTATAAGAGAATTTGATTTTTATGCATCCTTTTATCTTTAGTGTAGGTTCATCCTTTTTTATGGAAATTATTCAGTGAAAAGTTATAGGAAGGAGGTATTTTCCTCAAATGTCCTACATGAGATGAGGTATTTATTTGGTCAAGCTTAAGAAAATCTGCTAATAAATTAATTTCATTTAATTTGTTGTTTCAATAGCACGAAGTGGTGGGATGGTATTGACATTTTATTTACTTCTTAAGATTGCTTGAAGTAGCTGCAGAAGGGTTCTAATTGAAGGCATTTTAGTTTAATTCATTCTTTTATTTCCTCATTTTGTCTCTGTTAATGTTTTTCATTTGCAAGAAAATTTGTCCTTGCTCTATTGGTAGGCATGTGTTTTCTTCATATTTCTGGGTTTGGTTTCGAGTATTAATGATGGCTTAGATTAGAACTTATGTGGTAATGCAGTAGTGATGAAAATCTGCTTGCAATGCTTTTTATTTAAGAATTACTTTTATCGGTTGAGAGATTGAGTCATCTTGTACCTAAGCCTCTTTTCGTTCTTTATTCTTCCTATTTAACAATAATTTGTCTGTATTATGACTGCTAGAGTTACTATTTTGGGATGATATGTTTGCAGGAACCTGCATTCCAGAGACTAATTTTCATCACAATGCTTGCATGGGAGAATCCTTATCTTGAAGAAAATGATTCCCCTGAAAATGTTCCGGAGAAAGCTTTCTTTCAGGTTTATTTTCGCAGATTCTTTATAGTTTTTCTTGCTGTTGATGATGATTACAAATGAGAATTTTAATAAAACAATCAAAAGAGGGGTGCAGTGAAGGTGAACCAGCATTCCAGCTTTATAAAAACAGAACAGTACATAGGTAACCTTCTCACAAAAGCATAGAATCCATAAATATCTGACACAAAAAAAAAAAAAAAAAATCCTGAAATATCTTCAAAAACGAAGGCCTAGAATTGACCACAAAAATTGTTGAGCATGATAGTAACGTCAATACAATGTATGGTAAAGGTTTCAAACCTGTCATATCATTTAAGTTAGTTCTCTTCTGATTATGTCAGGTGCATCATTAGAGCAATTATAACATCATGTATTATGTAGGAAGTGGTTGCTTAAATTGATTTGTTGTTCTGAACTTCTTATTATATACTGTGGCTCTATTTATGAGAAAAGTATGATTTATTTGTTTGTTTATTTGTTTTTTTATCTCTGAAGGGAAAGCTTGTAGGAGAAGAAGCTTTTGTTCGTATTACTCCTGCTATCTCTGGTCTGGCTGATCGAGCAACAGTACATAACCTTTTCAAGGCTCTTGCTGGTGATGAACGGGGCATCTCTCTAAGCTTGTGGTTAACCTACATTGATGAACTTCTCAAGTGAGTTTCATGATATCCCTTATTATGTTATTCATATTGTTCGAGGACTTTTGATAATTTTCATATGAAGTGAAATAATCAATTTTATGGCATGTCGTGGTCCTAGGGTGAACGGAAGAAAGGTAAATGATTGGTTGAGCTTCAACGGCTCTTGTGGTGTTAATTGTTTGGGAAGAATTTCACTTTCTTTTAGTGAGTGAAGTTCATAAAAGAAGCTCATAGTCTTTTATGTTCATAATATTTTCGTCTTTGCCTTCCTGGTAAATAACATAAAGAACTGACGGCAATCTGAGCTTTATCATTACCAAATTTTTATTTTATTTTTTTATTTTCTTTGAAATTCATTTAGATTTGTTTTTCAAAATTGCATTGGAACTGATCTGAATTGCTCACAAACAAAATTGCTCCAACCACTTTTTTATAATTTTCTTTTTTCTCCCCTTTTGCAAAGATATCAAGGAATTTGTTTGTTGTATTTTCATTGCTTGAAGATTCTTAATACATGGGCATCCCTACTGTGAATATTCTATGGTTCACCCTTTGGCTGTGGTTCATTCTGACTGTCAGGCATTTTCCCAGTGTATAATGCACTCCCTTGAGTGTTTTGCAATATAGAGGGATTCAGTTAATCAGTTTTCATGAACAAAGGAAATTGAGAATTATTAAAAATTCTAATGAGATGTTAAGCGGGCTTGGCTCTCGCATTGATGCTATAAACACTTGAACACCTTCTGAAGATGCTGCTTTTCTTTACTGCATGAGGTCTTATATGGCATATGTGGTGCACGATGTCAGAATACCCATTGGTTATGTACTATCAGTGGTTGGGCTTGGTTCTCTGGTCTTGCGTGTCAAAATGCAACCTATAAGCTGTCGTGAATTAATTAGCATATCTTGTAGCCACATTAGAGACTTGGTGGTTTCTACCTACATTTCTTTGTACTGGTGTTGCCGTCACTTCCTTATAGTCACTTCTTAGTCAACTAATCCATAAACTCCTTTCTGTATTCTCAAACCAAGTTAGTACTTTGTTTGAGAATTTTTGTAGTGGAGGCAGGCTCATGATGTAGAATTGAAGAATCTTATCTTGTTCTATGTGCTCTTTCAACTTATCTAAGACTGCTATCTTTTTTGGTCTTAGAGTCTTAACTTAAAAGAATGAACCAAAAGATGAAAAAGGTTGCTAATATTGTTAGGTTGTTGTTTCTCGGATGATATAATTCTGCAGTTATATATTCTTGTTTGCTCATTTACTACTGGTTTTAGTGCAGAGTGCACAAAGGGCGGTATTCATACCAGATTCGTGAATATCCTCAGTTTTCTAGGGAGAGAATCTTATGCATTGCTTCTAGCAGAAAACGGCCCGTAATAAAGTGGGAGAAGAACATGGCCTGGCCTGGAAATCTGACATTAACCGATACAGCACTCTACTTTGAGGTATTCCTTTATTCTACCTTAGCTAGTGAGAAATGTTGAGCTTAGGATTCTTTCTAACAGGATAATTCTATAAATTTAGGAAAAAAAATTTGGATGCTTAATAATTTCTTCATCATCTTTCTAGGGGAAGATTAATGTTCAGAAAGGTGAACAAATTATTAGTACAAAATATCAGTTAGTGCTTTCAAATAATATTTATAATTTTTTTTTTTTTATATAATTTGACTTATAGAAAAATGGTATCATGCTCTTCAACAGTTTAGGACTTGTTTGGTAATTGCAAAGTTGGAAAAGATTACTTTGGATCTGGTCACAAGTCCTTTCCTTTTATACCCTTTGAAAATTGCTATTCTATTGATGTAAAATTCACAAGAGTAGAGTTTGTCTTTTGTTTTGCATATTCTATGGGTGCAAATTTTGTCCTGATCATTTACAAATCTCAACTACGTTGTAGGCAGTTGGGCTTTTGAGGCCAAAAGATGCTATGAGGTTTGATCTTACACGATATGGTCTGCGGGTGGAGAAAGCAAAAGTTGGACCATTGGGCTCCAATCTTTTTGACTCTGCTATCTCTGTTTCATCTGGCCTCGAGTAAGTAAGCTTCTCCAAACTTTTAACAGTGAAGTTGCTTATTTGAGTAAGGTTTTTTAAAGGACTAATGCATATGTGATGCAAGGAATAGAAATCAATGCAGAATAGTTTCTATCTATCTTTTAGAAATGTGGTTGTCTTTTGATCCATGACATGGATGCCAGTATATCTGTCGGTGCCTGCATTTTGGTTTCATAATATTGATTGAACAAGCTGTAACATGAGCATAGTGTATGTTCATTAGGCGGCTTACATTTTGTTACTTGCTTAAGTTCTCTCAACAACGATTGAGGATAAACATGATTGTACCATGAATGACAGGCATTAACAACAAAAAGGTTGTCAATAATATATTTATTGAATCGAAAGCCTTTTCTTCCTCTACGTTTTCTCTTTTACACAAATATTATAGATCGAGGGCTGATGTGACTGATGCCAGTTAGTTGCAGTCAATACTTTGCTTGGTTGGCTTGAGTGTTTGACTTAAAAGTTTTCTATAAGACAGTGGCAAGAGAAAATTCCTCACTTGATCTGACCTGCAATCTCGTATCAGTAGGATTTAGTCATGTTTATTTATAAAGTCTGTTTTAATATACTTACACAATGTCTTGCATTTTATCTGCTGTTTTCTTTACACTTCTGGTGGCCGTGACATTTACACTTCAATTGCAAAAACAATTCAGGTCAGAAACATGGGTGCTGGAATTTGTTGACTTGGCCGGTGAATTAAGAAGAGATGTGTGGCATGCATTCATCAGTGAAGTTATCGCTTTACACAAATTTATAAGAGATTATGGGCCCAGGGAGAGTGATCAATCTATATATCAGGTGTATGGTGCCTACAAAGGGAAGGAAAGGGCTGTCACAAATGCCATCAACAGTATTGCTAGATTGCAGGCCCTTCAGTTTATGCGCAAGTTGTCGGATGATCCTATAAAACTAGTTCAGTTCTCCTATTTGCAAAATTCACCCTATGGAGATGTTGTTTATCAAACTCTAGCTGTAAATTACTGGGGCGGACCGTTAGTTATTAAATTTACGGAGGCAGGGCAACCACCTGTTGAAGGAGCTAAACCTTTGGATGAGAAATATGAAACTAGCAATCATGTTTTTGATATAGATGGAAGTGTTTACTTGCAGAAATGGATGAGGTCTCCTTCCTGGGCTTCCAATGCTTCCATTACATTCTGGAAGAACTCTTCAACAAGAGAAGGAGTAGTATTAAGTAAAAATCTTGTTGTGGCTGGTCTGACTCTTGTAGAAAGGGTGGCAATAACATGCAAAAAGAAGTCCCGGGCAGTTGAAAAAACTCAAGCCACAATTGATGCTGCAATGGTTAAAGGGATACCCAGTAATATTGACCTTTTCAAGGTGTTACTACCTTCATTTTTTATTTTTTATTTTTTACTTTATTTCTTTTAGATTTTTTAAACTTTGTTTTTACTTCCTTTTTTTTTTTTAAAAAAAAAAACTTTCTTTTTCTGCTTATACTTGAGTAGATGTTCTTTTCATTGGCTTTAACTGCTCAGACTAAATGTTTGGTCCAGATGCACCTTGTCAAAGTCTGGTATCTTATACTTTAATTCCCCTCTGGTTTCTGAAGTTCCACTGAAGTAGATGATCTGGAAATTCATTGAATAATAGTTCTGGTCATTGGCATTGCTTGAACTACATTTTTCTCTTGCAAATTTCTATTTGCTTTCTTTAATAACCAAAGTTCAACCCAAAGTTTTATCCAAGCTACTCACAATGACCAAAGTTCAGCCGAAGTATATGGAAGATCTTGTAGATTCTAGGTTGTGAATAATTGTAGTTAATTTCTTGCATCGTTATGAGCTTTGGTTTCCACAAGTTTGATTGACACTCCTTTGCTTTCCATCCAACATAATTGCAAGGCTGCGGCCAAATGAATTATTTTCTCTTTTTTTTTTTTTTTTGTTTGGTGGAGGAGAGGGTTGGGGGTTTGCACAGTCTTTTATTTTCTGAAGACGGTTTCTATTGATTGTTTCTATAGGGGCTTTGAGTTTATCCTTTGATTTGTAAGTGGGCCTCTGTTTTGATTCCTCTGTAAATTTCTTTCCAAATACAACAATCGTTTCTTATCCAGAGAAAAATAAGAAATACCTGGTTTTGTCTGTCATGATCATCTAGTTGGGCGTCTTTGCAATGATGAATAAGTAGTAGTTCTCTCCATTAGATTATGGTATTTCAAGAGGTCTTCAAGAAATTAATAGCTGAAGCTTAAATATCAAGTTAAGATCTCTAAAAGTATGTTTCCACGGCTTTTGTTGTTCAGCAATATAGTGAGAAACAGTTAGGAATTTTCATTGTACATTTTTGCTGCTCAAAAATAGAGTTTAGGCCCAGGCCTAAGCCCATACATCAGCAAATGATGGATTTAAACATTGAACTCATTGTACATGTTGTATTAAACACTTTCTGGTTGCACATGTGTAATGTCCAAGTAGGTTTTAATTGCTGTAGTCCTCATTGTAAATCATCAAATACCATTGTTAGCTGAAAAGGTTGATATATTGCCTCATTGCAGGAACTTATACTTCCTCTTACTGTAACTGCCAAGAATTTCGAGAAACTTAGACGGTGGGAGGAGCCTTATTTGACAGTCTCTTTTCTTGTATTCACATATACTGTTATTTTCAGGTAAATATACTGCTTGGAAGACTTATTACCTTCTTTTCAATTCTTGTGGACAACTTAAACATTGAAAGAGTTCCAAATTTTTGTTTTTATTTGTTTTTTTATTTGTTTTTTTTTTTGGTCGCCGCCTATTTCCGAGATAGTGATAAATTTATTGATGAAATGATCAACTTGCTAATGTGTTGATTTTGGGTGATTTGAAAACTTGAAATTTCAACATTTTCTTTATAGAGTTTTTCATGTCTTCTAGATTTCTTTTTTCGTGGGTCATTCTTCATGTTGAAGGGATAATTTTAGGTTTGATTTCATTTCCTCATTATCGAATTCAGTTTGAGTGATTGAACTCTTGCTTGATTCTGTTGCTACAATTATCGTTTAAGTAATTATGGTTTGCAAACTTGTAAAGTTTATATGGTTTATGGAAGCATATACGTATTAGGTTCTTGCTATTGCATTCCTTGCCAAAGTTACAAAATTATATTCCTTTATATAATTTCTCAATAAAATTGTATTTTTCATTATAGCATTCCTTGCTAAAGCATATGAATTATATTTACAAAATCTTGTAAAGCTTTTCATGGTTAGAGAAGCATACGCATCTTAGGTTTTCCTTTCTATACCATTCCTTGCCAAAGTTAGAAAATTATATTTTTCACTTAGACATTGCACAACCTGGATTAGGTTTTAAGATCATATATAAGAATCATAATTTCTGTGACCATATCCTGTAACTGGATTGGCTGTATTGCACTTGTCCTTGAGTGCATTCTCAATATCAGTATCTTCCTCTGTACAGTTTGAATCTAAGCTGACCATTTGATTTCTCCTTTCAGAAATATGCTGTCATATCTCTTTCCCATGTCATTGATGATTTTGGCAGCTGCAATGCTAACTCTGAAAGGGCTGAAGGAGCAAGGTCGCCTGGGGAGATTTTTTGGAAAAGTTACTATCCGTGATCAGCCTCCTTCAAATACTATTCAGAAGATTATAGCTGTAAAAGATGCCATGCGTGATGTGGAGAATTATCTCCAGAATCTGAATGTCACAATTCTAAAAATACGCACTATATTTCTTTCAGGTCAGCCTCAGGTATGTTCCCATGACTATTTCCACAATTTTGCTTTGAAAACTAAAGAGCTCATAATTCATTTCCACTGTTGAGACCATTGTGAATAAAAAGATTTACTTTTTCTGCAATTCTTATCAGATAACAACAGAGGTAGCACTAGTGTTGCTATCTTCCGCAACTATTCTCTTAATTGTTCCTTTCAAGTACATTCTTGCCTTCCTTCTTGCGGATCTATTCACTCGAGAGCTCGAATGTCGGAAGGAAATGGTTAAGAAATTCATCGCTTTGTTAAAGGAGCGATGGGACACAATTCCTGCAGCCCCAGTCATTGTATTACCATTTGAAAGTGATGAGTCAAAAGCAATGGATCAAAGAGGGGAAACAGTTGAACAAGCAATCAGAAAGAAGTTAGAGCAGTGACGAGAATAGACAGACTACGAACCTTTCTGACAGGGCAGTTTTGTTATGAAAAATTTGAGACAACTGCCATTGAAAAAACCTGTACACAAAATTTTCATTTTTTTTTTGTACAGAAACTTGAGTATATTTATAAAACATGGCAATTTAGTTATCATGGCTGTAAATTTTCACTGTTTTAGTAGTGGATTAATACACCAGACAAGGAGATAATGCATAAGATTTGATTTAAAGAGTATACAGGTTGTGTACCAAGATTTCTTCTGTACATAAGATAGCATGTAACCATCAAAAGGTTCCGCTTGACCTAAACATGCCTTGTGTTTCCGGATCGAACAGTGTGATTTGAAGCTGACAAAGTAAACCCTTTAGAGAAGTTCCATCTCTTCCTCCTTTCAACTTGGTTTCAAGCTGCCTGATTTTCTTTCTTCCAATTAATTTTCTTTTATGTTCAGTCAAGTACTTCGTGTATTTTGCATGTGTTTTTCTGACAACTTGCTGCCCATATATACCCTGATATTATTGATGACAAGTTACTGCTTTCAGTTTTTGGCTTTTAGGAATTCTGTGTACGGTATGATGAAATTATTCTTTTGGTACTTCTATGGTAGGTGATGCATATCTAAGAACTTTCAGAGTGGTGAAAAAGTTAAAAGTTCTTGAGGAATCCTAGACAAGATGTAGCAAGCCTTTGGGTAAAGGATAGCTTGACAAGAATGTAGCTGTGCATGTTATTTGGCATTTAACATGAAATGGATAAAGATCAAGCAAATTCATAAGCTGCAGATGTCATGAAGGCATGAAGCTGATCCTGTTTGACACCATCAACTTCAATTT
Organism: Cedrela odorata; assembly: GCA_035584115.1. Classification (NCBI taxonomy): domain Eukaryota; kingdom Viridiplantae; phylum Streptophyta; class Magnoliopsida; order Sapindales; family Meliaceae; genus Cedrela; species Cedrela odorata. Next base: position 10,541 of record JAXCLQ010071590.1, read on the forward strand.
GCACTGTAAGCTCCTACTTTTTGGCATTCACTTTCTTGTACTAATTACATGAAATGCTTCTTTGAATGTTGCTGATTTTATTTCATTTTTCCCTTTTGAATGTAATAAGGATTTTTTTTTTGGAATTTTTTTTAAACTAGCTATATTTATAAATTAATTTATTAAAATGGCCACTTTTCTAATTTTTTTTAACAATCAAATTATAAAAAAAAACAAAGAATTTGGACAAAAATGTCATCCATCTCAAAATTAAATAAATTTTACTTTTTTATTTTGAATGGACTTAAACTTTTGAAATTAACACATAATAACAAAATATTTTAAACTCTTGCATATTTATACCTATCGGTTTCAGTTTCGATCGAAAGTGTAATTGGAAAATTTTAAATGGTCCTAAATTTGAAAATATCTAATAGTCCCTTATACTTGTTCAATTAACGGAAAGTGGCTAAAAATGTTTAAATCAGGTATATTAGTCCCCAATCAAAGTGTTTTCAAAGAAAAAAATTGTTATACAAGACTTTAAAATAATATATCATTATCCATTAATTCTATAACTATGGAAATTCATTCAAAATTTTTAAAATTTAGTCGAACAATAATTTTAAATTTCATTATGCATGTGTTAGAAACTCGTGATCACAAGCTTTTGTGTTGGAAACTGCAATCAAAAATAAAATTTTTGTGTTGAAGATATTTTAATCCAAAAATAAGATATTTGTGAGTTTAATAAAAAAATTATGAAAGTGACTATTTTAATAAATTAATTTATAAACGTGACTAATTTAAAAAATTATGAATGTGAGTATCGATATAACTGATTTTTTTTTTTTAAATGATGAAATTAGAAATTGGCTTGTTGTCCATCTAGTATTTTGCAGTACATTTATAAATCGTCCAAGTTAACATGATTGAAATACTTGTCAACTCGAGAAAAGTTAGAAAGAAATATGATGAATATAAAAAAAAGAACAAAATTCATTTTTAAGATTTGAAAATAATAAGCATCAAACAGGATCTTATCAAACATGACGAAATTTCAAGACGATAATTTCAGTCTCCCGGGGAGATAAAAGGGGAAAATTTTAAAAATAATCTTATTTTTACTATATTTTATATTTATGATCAAATATAATTCAATTTTATTAAATGAATTAATTTTACATAATTTAGACATTTTTATTTTACAGTACTAGCGCTATAGATTCGCACTACTGTAT
>JAXCLQ010071591.1:0-11758 GCA_035584115.1 Cedrela odorata
ATGTAAATTGAGTCATGTGTACATACATATACATATATACATATATACATACATATACATATATACATATATACATACATATACATATATACATATATACATACATATATATATATATATATTTATACGCGCGCACACACAATTGATTTGGGTAATTGTTTATTTACAGCTGCCACAACATGAGAAAGATATTAGAGAATGCATTATAATTGTGTTAAAAGCATTTGGAATTTATGCGGGTGGATACACGGGACGGAGCGGAGGCAATATGCAAACGACAATAACAGCCATTACTCTCAAATATAGCTAACTTTAGGCAATATTTCAGTCAGGAGACATACAACTGGAAACGCTAGATGTGCATGGGTGGTCTGAGTTAGTTCGTTGAATGAATCCATGGAGACGGGACCATCTTTAGTGTGTTTATCAAACAGTATATAATATGCACACAATTTTTGCCTTTTCTGTTACGTAACACAAGATGACTTTATATGTTACTGTTATTGGATGATGACGAGTCCTCGTGATCAGCAACCTAATGTTTATTTGGCTAAAATTGTGTTTAATTGTTGTTCACCCATAATCTTCAAAATCGACCCAAATTTATTATTAGCCATCATCAACGCACCCCTACAACTTTATCAAATGCTATTAAAAATTAATCACTTCAAAGATAAATTTGTATTTAAATAATATCAAATTAACGGAAAAAAAAAAATTTCTTTTCATTTTCTCTCTCTCACTCAATTAACCAAAGGCAAATCTAATTACAACTAGTTCAATATGCAAATTCCATAATCATAGCAATTAAACCTCAAATTCAACCCTAAAATAAAATAATAATAACCCAACATGATATCTATAATAACATCCAACCAATCAATTCAACCCTAAAATAAAATAATAATAACCCAACATGATATCTATAATAACATCCAACCAATCAATTCAACCAAACGAAAAAAAAATAAAAATTGATTGTAGATATGCACAGGCCGGCATGGCCACTCTTAAGCTATGCGGAGGTCACGCTATGGCCGCGCTGTGGTATTTTAAAAAATACCTATGCGTGGTGACTGACAGATCTGGAAAAGAGAGAGGAAAGTACAGAAGGAAAAATGAAAAATATAAAAATATAAAAAATATATATTTAATTAAATTTATTTTTAAAAAAGAATATTTCAATTCATTTTTAATTTTTATGCATTGTTAGTAAATTTTACAATCTAACATATTAGGTAATGATTAATTTAAACAAATAAAGCTAATAGGTAATAATCATTTCAAAAGGCCGAAGCAAAAAGAGGGGCGCTGATAAATTTACAATAATTAGTATCCATTTTACAATAAATTTACCCTAAAATTATGATTTCCGCCAAAATGATGGCTATTAAAAAAATAAGTATATATTTATACATATCCACGTAGCTATTTATACGTAAAATAATAATAATAATAATAATAATACAACATTTTAAAATGCTCTTACAAGAAATTTTTTACCCATTTCTTTTATTCACACACCTTAATCTACACACAAGTGAAATTTTGACAGGATAGGTGACAACTTGATAAAGTTCCTGATAGGAGGCGAGATTGTATCTTTGAAGCTGAAGATGGAATATGCATGGAAAAGTCTAAAGGTTAAACAGAGGCAAATGGAGAGCGGAACAGGAACACCAAAAATACGTCAAATTTTTTTTTTTAAAATAATTTGTTGTGAGATACCAAAATATAACAGAATGCAAGGAACAAGAACAATGTACTGTCACCTCCAAACACCACCGAGCAATGAGCCAGCTTGAAAAACATGCTCCATTTTAATTTGCACCAGTGGAAGTATACGCTTACAAAATGACAATATATGGTGTTAAGACAAAACTTTGACATGTATCAAAGCAGCAAACGGTTAAAAAATCTTAAATGTAGAATTGGAATCATTAAGTATGTAATGAATCCAGATACTGATTTCAAGTTTTGGCCCTAAGACCTTAGCTCAAATGATAATGAGGAAGTGGCGTATCTTTAGTTGCAATCTTGCATATTTATTTGTCAAAAGGGATGAATAACAAAAGGAAATAAACTCAAGTTCCAATTTTCAAGCAATAGACCTTCCTAGTGAGGTAGATTCCGGCCACACAGAAGCCAAGGTTTGGGGAGTCAGCTTTGTTTCGAAAGTGACTACAAATCAACATATAAACCCAAGAGATTCACAGACCAGGTTGGCAGGGCCCAGGTATTTTCCTAAAGTGCTGCAACAACTCCAATTCCATTAATGAAAGCAGAATGGAAAAAGGAAAGAGAAAAAAGAACTGCAATAACAACAATAAATGCAAAACATGGTTAAAAGGACACCATAAACTAGTAGAATGAAAAAAATGATAATAAAATGAAAAAAGATTTACCTCAGTGATATGCAGTGGAGAACAAGTTAATTAGCCTTACTCCCATGATGACATCATAGCTCAACATTACAAGAATGAATCGTGCTTTTCTTTTTTTTCCAAGTTTTTCACCAATGCCTTAGTTTTTCCTGCAATCATCAAGTTCTTCAATTCCAGAACAGGAAAAAGAATAGGCCTAATTACCAGTAACTGGGAACAAACTTGTACAGGTAAAAATATAATATCTCAAACTCACAGTTCATTAACAGTATAAATTTCCAATGGCCATAGAAAGAAAAATCAATATTAAAAAAAGGTTCAAATATGCAGCAGATGACTATTAAGAAAAAGAACTAAATAGCAACAGGATGAAAAAATTACCACCAGGTAGCCTAACTGATTATGTTATAACCAGAAACCCGTGACTGCATCAAGTAATATAAACCAAGAAAGTGATGAATCAAAAGTGAGCACCAAATCCTCTTTTATTTGTACGAGAAAAACTCAAGACTCACACCCACATACAGTTATTCTAGTCCTCACTGATTATCATTTTACCTTTTAGCCACAAAAGTGAGAATCCTTGGACTGCCTGTAGAAGAAACTACTGCATCTGATATAAGTGGGCTTACACTACAACTCCAACACCGGCACTTGCCAGAATGAAACATATACATGAATAATCAAACACCAATACAGGAAAAGAAAACGATACCTATCAGTATGGCGGCAAGAGCTGATTACACTGAATAAAAGATATTTTATTGAAAATATAGAATGTATATACAAGAGGCATTTTTCTCTGATTCGTAAAAGCTGCAGCCAGAATACAGGGTTTGCTAAGATATGACACTAAAACATACTAACTTGCACCTTGGAACAAAATATCTTTACAGTCGAAGTTGCCAGCTATACAGGAGCAAAATCTAAAACATCCGAAGGGTTCACCCAAAAATTAACTTGTGGAGGAGTCCACAAAAGAATCTATATAACCTAATTGCAAACTGGATGGCTCAATGCCCGTCCAATTAACTAGTCATTTCTTGACAACAGAAATTAAGTTTCATTTGTCAAAAGCATAATGAACAAGACTATACAAAGAACATGACTTCAAACCATCATGTTTAAGTCTGATAAGTCATCCATTGGAATTTCAAGGCCCATGAAATCATGATCTTGTAATCCATCATCGTCAATGTTCATGTTCAACCATGAACCCAGATCCTGCCCTTGATCATCATCATCTAAGACATCTATTCCTGCTAAGTCAATGGGCTCAGAGCTATTCAATACATCCAAGCTAAACTCATCTTTTTCTTTTGCATTGCTGGTTGTCATTTCACTTGATTTTGACACAGAAGGTAATGTTGGTTTGGGTTGCTCTGGCATCTTTCCAAGAAGGCCATTTACAGAAACAGAAAGCTTAGTTATTTTCTGCTTAGGCTTCGTTTTAGATTTCCTTTCTCCCTTAGTATTAGATAATGTGGGCCTACCAATTTTATTAGATCCATTTCTAGATAAAACGTCTCTGCTATGTCCTTTCCCCTCTCTGTCTCTCTCACTTCTCTTTCCCTTTGTACTTGTTGATAGAGAACTTCCAATGCCTGATGGAGCACTTGAAGTACCAATAGTACCACCAACTACCTCATCAAGCAATAACTCCCTCTTCTTCACCCTATATGACCATGTATCTTCTTTAAAAGTGCTTTGTTCAGATGAGCGATTTATTGGTGGAAGCATATCAGATATATCCCCATTTTGCAACTTTGATATCACAGGACTTGTCTGTGAACCCATGGAAGCTGCAGAAAATCCAAAATAATAATCCAAATATAACAAACATGATATGTCGAAAGAAAAAGAATAGAAGAAATGCATGGAAAATTTCACCAAGAATTTTGTCTGGTTTATCACAGGGGACTTAATGGCCACAAATATTTGAACATGTATGTATAAATGGAAGTAAACTCTGGTAATTTATCCAGGAAGAATCCAATAAAATATCTGAAACTCTAACTTCCAAAGAATGGCCAGAGGTGTTATAGGGTTTCGTAGATTCACCATCTGTAGAAGTATCCACTGATTTTCCTCCATTTAGGTGGGAATACCAGGAAGCAAACATATCTCCGAATAATTGCTCACTGAAGTAACTCTTACCCATATCTTCAAATTTATGGCATCGTTCTAATGTCCGTTTGACAAATGCTAATGCAGTTTGCTTGGCCATTTTGTTATTGGAACTCTTACCACCACTGGTATTAGGACCCCGGCAAGTCTATGAAACAGAAAATATTAATCAATCCATTTTAGTTTAAGTTAAATAACTCGATGTAAATTCTAAGAAAGCATAAAATGCAAATAATGCAAATGATAAAAAGTCCATTTCAGCAACAGTTTTCCACCGTGGTCAGTAGTCATTCAGCCAGATCCCCCCCAAGAAACTCTTTCTTCCAATGGCAAATATAGCATCTAAGAGGCATCTCTACAAATTCAGCTTTAGAGTCTTCTATTCACCTGAAAAGGGTAATTGTATAGAAAAGATTTCTTAAACGTATACAATTTACAAACCATAACTAACCACTGATGTCGACTCACTATACTCCTTCCAAAACTTTAAAAAAGAACGGTTTGGAATCTAATGTGTGGATTCTACACAAAGTCAAATGGTAGGAGAATATTTGCTATATTTCAAGAACCAGCTGCATGGCTTCTGGCCCAAAATATCAGGCCACATGATCACAAGAGAGAAAGTGAGACCTTTGATCAAGGATTCCAATTTAGTGGATAGTGGATGAATACTAGTTTGTAGCAACCAAATTTAGGGATGCGAAAATTCCCCACTTATCTATCTCTAATTGGGTGGTTCTAGCAAGAGGAAAGGTGCCACATAAATTTTTCTTTTTTTTTTTTTTTTTATTATAAGTCTATGACTAGATGACAATTTTAATGTTGATTTCATGTTCTCATATTTTTTCTATTTTGATCCTACAATAAGATGTTTAATTTATCATGAAAATATTATGATTAAGCAGAGGGGAAAAATTTTAATGAAATTTCATCTTGGTTTGGACAAAGCCCCCACTTAAATCCCACCCATATTTCGTACAATGGCACAGAAATTCACATAAATAAAGATTATGTTCTTTAGAGCTGATTCAAATGCTCTTTCTTCAATCTTTATCTCAAACAGATGTCGTTCTATTAGAAAATAAAATCCTCAATATTGCCCCCTTCCAAGACCCTGCTGAGGTGGAACCAACATGGGTTGATGACCTCTTACCAATATTGGCCCCACAGTAAAAGAAAGGAAAAAAATGGAAACTTTTAGATTATTTTTTGTTTGATACATTATGCTAAACCATTTAATCTCTACTTCATAAATTTGCCAATGTCCTTCCAGCATCTAACATTTATCCAGGAAAAGCAGTCATCACTTCTGAAACAGTGAGTCAATGGGTTTGGGATGCCTCAAATTAATTTTTGTTCTATGTTGTCTCCATTTTTCCTATCTTTATTCCACATTCCTACCTACTTTGATATAAACCATAACAGCCCATTCACTAAATCAAAATCTGCTTTCAAGACAAACTTGGCTTGATTGTGGAAAGTTTCACTAAATCAGTTTGGCATTATAGTACTCCCAAGCACGGCAGCCAGGATATTATATTGACAATCGTTCAAACTCAAACAAGGAAAAATTACACAATCAACAAAAGAGAAAATGATTGCAAAAGAAAACGTAAAAATTTACAAGAAATTACCATGTACTTTTCATAAGCCATTGCAACGAGTTTGTCAAGCGCACGCTGTTCAAACTCCCTATACAAAAGGACAACATTTCTGTGTTTACATCATAAGGTACAAAATTTTAGGCTAAAAAGAAGGGGCGTGCAAATTAATCTCAAGAGAAAAGGAAATATTTATTACTTTTCTTGGAGTTCTTTCGTTGCTGAGGCAGAATTCAGGAGTTTATCAAGCCAGCCTTGTTTCTTGGAAACCTGTGGTATCAACAAACAAAACCATAAGAACAATTCTTCAAGAATAAAATTTACTTCGTGGCAAGAAGGGGCACCCAACAATAAATTCCCTGAGTGCAACAGACCAAATTTGTAATTATCAGGTACCAACCAAAAAGAAGGGAAGGATGAAAATGAATATAAAGATACAAGAACAAGGCTGAATTTCACATGAAGACTTAAAATGCCATCACAGACAACCTGTTCATTATATCTCTCTTCTAATTTTTTGATGTCCTCGCTGATTCCTTCATCATCCACCTCTGTTTGGTCAGACTGAACAAAAAGGGGTGTTCAATTAGTAAAATACCATAACCTAACACCAAGTTATAACAGCATATGCATAATGTGCAAAATGCTATGCATTTCTAATAAACTAGATAAATTCTGGGCAAAAGAAAGCCAAATATCTCCCCTGGCTGGCTTCATAGGAATAGGATATCCATGCTTATAAAAGTAAAATTCATTATTCTATATTTTTATGGTAAGAGAGGAGAGAGAGAGAGAAGAGGGGCACATTAAAAGTTGGAATCAGATTTCGATAAAATATTTAGGATGGGCAATAGTATTGAAAATGTATAGTAACTAATTTCAAAATAAACCTACCATTGGCTGTGGAAATATACCAATACTTCTAGCCTCCAAAAGAACTTTCTCATTTATCCGCATATTATCATACTGAAATTCTGAAAAAGCCACGCCAGGTATCAATGATTGATCTGGAAATATACCATTTAGGGACTGAACAAAGTTGGAGTTCATCCCCATGTTCGAAATTCCTAATATATCAACTTCTGCCTCGTCATCAAGGCTTCCCTTCCCAGTTATCCTATAACCATTTAAAGCAGTAAGCCCAGCAGAATGAAAGCTAAATTGGTGATCCAAACCATTGGATTCAAATTCGCCATCTAGCTCAAATTCAGTTCCATATGCATCAATTGTGACGTCTTTATCCCCACTGCTACATGTTTCCTCTGTAATTAAAGCAGCTATGAGCTTCTGATAAAAGGGAATTGCATTATGATCCTTTGGACCTGGCACAAACTGTTCAGGAAGATACTCAACTCTCCCTGTTTCAATAGCAAGCGCCACCTCCCTCTCCTGTTCTGTGAACCCATATGCATTGGGGTTCAAAATGAGACCACCTACACTAGAAGGAAATGGTGTTGTTGGCACGATAGATTCAAGATTTCCCTGAAAGAAGGAAATAAAGAAAATCAGATTTATAGAATACAGAAAAATTTTATTGATAGAGTACGACAATACAAAGAATGTGAACCAGAAGTCCGCTTCAAAAGTCAAAAGAAAGAAAGAAAAACCTCAACGAAACAGGAAAAGAACACCAAATTCAGGCTATAACAGAATTCCCAATTACTCAGGATTAATATCTAAAAAAAAGACGTATACTGAAACTTATGCACACCGAAGCCCATAAGGATGCAAAAAAGTAAACTCATAACCAAAGAAAAACAACATTGTCCTCCCTAGAATCTTCAAAAGTTTTATTTCTTCCTCACCACACTACCAAAAAGGAAGCCATCACACAATATCCCAAAGAACCAAATTTTATCATTGCCACCAAAATTTTCATGACAAAACAAGTTCTTGAGTAAACTTACAGATCAACTAATTTGGATTTTAATTTTCTACTATGCGAAAACCACAGGCAAAAAAGAAAGGTTAAAAATGCACAGGTTATTCTACAAAACACTACGTTTTCCCATCCTTTTTTTAACAAAAGGGAAAAAAAATTGCAGTTGGTGTGGAGGGGTAAGTTCTATTCTAATCTAAACTACATAAAAAGTTCATCAGAAATCATAGAAGAGCATCCAAGATAAGTGACAAAGAAAAAAGGCCTATTACCCATATAAACATGATGCTTTAAAAAAGATATTGAAAATAAGCGGGACCTGGTTAAAATCTGGTACTGCCAAACACAATCAGAATCCAGCAATGGAACTTTATATATCAAATCAAATCATATGCAGAGTAAAAGAATGTTCTAACAATAGTGCTATGTAAAGCCTTGAGATCCTTTTTTTTTTCTGAAACATGGATAAAATAAACAGCCTGAAGCACGATAACCTTAGAATTTTCAATTTTACAGCTGTCTTGTACACTGCAAGAAGAAAGATGACAGGATTTCTATAGCTTGATTTAGTAATAAGCAGGAAAGGGGGAAAAAATTTCCAACAAGCCAAATTTTAACAGGACAAGACAGCATTCTAATAATCATATTAAAAACCGCTTTAAGACAAGTATTATATTTCATATGACCATAATGGGCATCACCTGTTGCTTTAAGTAACCAATTTCTCCTTCAGATATAAAACCAAAGAGTGGCTCGATCTGCCTCCAAAATGAGCTGGACAGTGCATGAGCTGCAGTGCAAAACAAATCCACTAGTTCAACAAGACAAACTTTTCACAAAAAAAAAAAAAAAAAAAGGAACACAAAAGGTTACTAACAATGCTACCAGAATTTATAACAGCATTTGCAGCAGCCAGTAGCTCTTCATGCCCATCATCTGAGCCAACTAAGAGAAAAAAAAAAAGGAATGAACAACAGTCAAGAATAAGCAATTACAAAATTTATAGCGATCTGGAAAATTTTTCTTTTTGAACTTAAAGTACAACTACCAATAAAATCAGCAGCTACACTGATCCTTGTATGTTTTTGACGTTTATAAGCTTTGCGGTCAGAAAGTTTCCTAGTTGGTGGACGGCCTGCCTTGCTGAGTAAAAATATTTCAAAAAACTTTAAGATTTCAAGCTGAGACATGAAATCACAAATTCAGAATGGGGGAAACACATGTTAGAGAGCTGAAAAAATATATAAGAAGAAACTGTTTAACCTTTCACTCTTATCAACACCAAGTCGGGCACTTCTAAGCTGTTTCGCTGTCCCCACATTACCCAGTTTCTCTCCCATCATTGGCATGAGAGACCTTGTGGAAGTAAAACCCCGTCCTGTCCTCCCTTGCCTCCGTATACCATCGCCAAGGTCTTCCCCAGAAACCAGCTTATTCTTTCTCGATGGCAGGACTAAAGTGGACACCTTTTGTACATTCTGTCCAGCTTTCTCATCTATATCATCAGACTTTCTGCCCTTGTCTTTAGATTTAATACCAGCTGCGCTTGATTCTTCACTTTCAGATAATACAGCTGAAGACAAGGAGTCACCTTTTAATTTAACTTGCCGAGGAGAATTGCCAGACAACCGTTTAGAAAATCCCACACCAATTTCACTACCTGCAACATCAGATGAAGCATCCAAAGCAGCAGTTTCATCGTTATTTGAAACAATAGGAACAAAATCTGTTCTTCTTGCAGTGCGAGAGCTCTTCAGAGGTCTCTGACCAGCCCAACAGGCAACAGGTGGTGATGAAGACCGAGCTGATGTTGTACGCTTGCGATTGTTAGAACCAACACCAGCAGGTGGCTTGTTTGTACAATGAGAAAGCTCCCAGTCATTAGGAGCAGCTGCTCTTTGGACAACTGGTGATAACTTGGGTGAAACTACTGAACCTGATCGCGGACCTCGAACAGATGCATTCATCTTTGTGTTTGATGTAGGACTAGCTGAATTGAATTCATCACAAACATTTGACCTAAGCATTATACAAAACATTTGTAACAAGGATAAATACAGGATGTCGCAGAAAATTAAAAAAATGTATATAGGCTAATTAAGTATTTCAAAAGAGAAAATGAGCATAAAACTCCCATATAAAGGAAAGAAGTAGCCGCAATTTTGATGGCACATAATAGATATACGAAGGATATTATGCATAACACTCCCATAAACAGGAACGAAGAAGTAGCTGCAAGTTTGAAGGAAAATAAAAGATATTAATAAGGATAGTATGCACACTTATTAACAGCTCTGAGATTCACTCTTTCCTTATCAGAACATGTAGAATGATCTCTCCTAACATTGAGAAGGGAACTGTTATCTAGTTCAGTCCTAGAAATGGATGAACGCACACCCAAAACCATCTGCTGTGAGATACCTTCAGACTTTCCAACGGCTCCATTAGCAACTCCTGGCCTATATTATGGTCAATATTAGTATCACCTCACTAGGAGGAAATTGCAAAGGATAATTTAACCACTGAAGCAGAAAATTAAATTGAGAAGATGATTGTTTAGAGAATTGTTCAAATAATTTCAAAGAAATGTAACAACGAAAAACCTAACTCATAAAATCCTGACAACAATCATGGTTTGAAGGGAAGACTATTTACCTTCAAAGTTTTGTGCCAAAACGTTCATGACAGTTAATTTTTATTTTTTTTTTCAATTCAATACAATGGGACTCAATAGTTGCAAGAAGTTAATAAAATCCTAACCACCATGCCAAGGACAAAAATCTATTTTGGTGTTCATTAGAGCGATCCCTGATGTCACATCCTAAAACATTTTGGTGTACATGAAGGATTGTACTCAAAATGCACAATCTAGATATGTCATGGGAGAGGAACATTAAAACCCCCAGAGAAGGATGGAAATCAGTTTAGAATTATAAATTTGAAAATTAGAAGCATAATTTTTCATTCAAAATTGGCAAGTTTGCCTTCTCATACTTCTTTAAAGTTTTATATTTCAAGCATAAATGCACCAACACAGCATTAGTAACATTCTTTAACAATGAAGCACAAGTAGCCACAGGTGCTTTAATCCAACACCATGCATTGATATGTTTTTGCTAATTCTTGCTTAAAGGCTAACCTGTTCAAGGATAATACGGCATTGGATGATAATACATGCCAAAAATTAAATTAAAAATAATTAAAATAGCTTTTCCATCATTATTCTGTTTCTCTCAAAGCATGAAGTTTCTAAATGTTGTCTCTCATAATTAATAGTTAGCCTACAAATAGAATAAGAAACTTAAAGAAAAACTGTGCGATAGAAACCACAATTAACATGAACCTCAAGTGCTTTAAATAGAAGCATTAAAAACCCAAACTTTCAAGTGAGTTGAAGCAAAAAGAGCATATAAGAATATAATGATGATGGACTGTGTTCTAGATACACTGGAGACTTGAAAATATCACACCATAATTTGGTTAATAACAAACTGTATGCAGGAACTTTTTGTATTATTACATTAAAAGATTTTGGTCATAATAATGGCAACAAACATCAAAGCAAGGACCAACAGTTCCCAAGTTCCTTCCGTGCACTCCCAAACAGAGACATTTAACAAATCTTATTATGTCAATTGTTCAAGTTGTCAACATGGCCATAAGCAGGAATAGAAGTGATAAAGCTCGATTCTCACCTTGAGCTCCACCACTATTTGCCAACCTTAGCATTTCCCTATCCCTATCTACAGCACCAGATGGCCTGACAA
>JAXCLQ010071592.1:0-11753 GCA_035584115.1 Cedrela odorata
TAGAAATAGTGATATTAATGTTAAATTGTAAGTAATGTATAATATGTGTTTATGATGACTTAAATTGTTATGTGTGGGTTTGAGATGCTGAGCGATGGAATTGGAATCGAATCTCAGCAATTTTGATTAGCCGAGTTTATTTGAAATATTTGGGAGTGTTTGGGATTTGATAATTCGAATGTGTTGGAAAATGAATTGACAGGAATGGTAACATGTAATGAGGTTGGAAATGTACGCCAAATGTGCTTTGTTTCCAGAAATTGTTGTAATATACATATCTAGTTATATATATGTATAGGTATATATAGAATAGTGAATGAAGTGAATATCATGATGAACATGTTTAGGAATTCGTTAGGTATCATTTTTGGGATATGTGGATGTCGTAGGTAGGTAACGACGAGTATGAATGCGTTCTAAAAAAGTCGAGGCATTTCGAATTGTTTGTTGACACGGACAAAGTCTTACGGCTAGATCCAATCTCTTGGTCCCTGCAAAAAGGAAAAGGAAAAAGAATTTCACGTTCTTCTTTTTGGGAAGGGAGGATTCTTTTTTTAACTGACCTCCTCCTTTCTTTAATTTAATCTGGGGGGGAGGTCAAGGTCAAATTTAGATTGTTGTTCAATTATTTCAGTTCAGTCTGTGTAATTTTCGATCTAAGACGACAAGAGCGGAATCACGCTCTGTACTGAAATAGGTGGTGTTAATTTATGTTTAGGTATGGAACATTAACATAAAAACATACTTGGGAGTGCGCAAATAAACGTAAATAAATTGTGTAAGCATTTTAATGTTTTGAAAATTATGCAATATTCGATGTTTGATAAAAATGTGATTAGTACATGTTGGTACGCCAATGAAATTCTATGAAATGATTAATAAAATGTTTATGAATTTGAATGTTTACACGAATATCGAATTTTGAGAATAGATATGAAATGTTGTCGATGTGTGAAATGTTCGAAAAAGAATGTGTTTTATGGCTTAATCGCTAGTTATGTTATTCTGATCTAGCCGGACCTCGTGTTAAAGGCGAGGTTTACAGGCTAGTAAGAATTCTGTTTAGCGCGTCATGCGCGTTAATGTTATGTGTAAATGTGAATGACCGCTTAATATGGAACACGTGATCACGTTCTATAACAGGTTCACCGTGGGTGCAGGTGACATTAATTGACTAAGCTGTTTGAATATGGTTGTATTTGAATGAATTTTATAAAATTGAAAAGTTTGAAAATGTACTGATTGTTTAAGTTTTCATAATTTTGCATTGCATCAACATATAACACTTGTAGGATTTACTTACTGAGATTTTATCTCACCATTTTATTGAAAAATCTATTTTTCAGATAATAGCACATAGAGCTGACAGAGGACGCCAGCAAGGTTTACTAGCCATGTATATGTATATGTTTGGATAAGTAGTTAATAAGTGAGTTGTATGTCAAAGAGTTGTATTATATGTATACTTGTATGTATAAAAAATTTTTTTACTAGAAATGTTTAAGTTTTGTGTAATAAAAAGAATAGCATTGTATATAAGGAATGTAAGTATGTATTTGCAGTTAATATGAAACAGGTGTGACATGCAGTATCTTATGGTAAGGCATCGAAGAGTAAAGGTAAGAGGTTATTCAGGGTTAAACCTAAAGGAAGATTTTCCAAAAAAAAGAAAGGAAAGGCAAACGAGTTGCCAATAGTTAAGTCAATGATGAGTGTCAATATTGCAAGAAGCTTAGGCATTGGAAGAGGAACTATCCTCTTTACATGGAGAGCTGAGACAGAGGAAGGCATAATGTACGCTTTCTTGTCATGTTATTGAATATGAATTTAATATTAGTTCAAATTCATATAGTTGGATAATTGATTCAACTGTCACTTCTCATATTTGTATGATGTTATAGGACCTTTACAGTAAGCAGTCATTAGAGAAGGGTGCAGTGACACTGAAGATGGCAAATGGAGCAACAGTTGCTATCACTTGCTCAGGGATATACAGAATTGTTCTGCCTTTGGGTCATTTTTTTTGTATTGTACAAAATTATGTATTTTGATACTGCCAATAGAAACATTTTGTCTGTTAATTAAATGTGTAAACAAGGTTACACTTTTATGTTTGATGGATGTAAATGTTGTATTTATTTGAGAAATAAATTGATTGACACTAGCTTGAATGTAAATGGTTTATATATTGTTGAGACAAATGAAATTAACATAACTAATACTATTAATAAAAATGATCTAGAAATGAACTTAATTCAAAACTTATATGGCATCATAGATTAGGTCACATAAAAGATAAAAGGATTATACAGATGGGTAATTATGGACTGATAGGTCCATTGGGTTCTAGACCCTACCCAATTTGTGAATCTTGTCTTCAAAGTAAGATGACCAAATTGCCCTTTGTCAGACAAGGGAGTAGAGCCAGTGAAGTTCTTGAATTGATACATACTGATGTATGTAGTCAATTTAGTGAAATGGCCAAAGGTAGTTTCTCATACTTCATAACCTTTACCGATGATCACTCACGATATGGTTATATGTACTTATTGAAATACAAACGTGAATCTTTTAAAACATTCAAAGAATTCAGAGCTGAAGTAGAGAATCAAATGGGAAAGAGTATTAAAATTCTACAATCTGATCGCAGAGGTGAATACTTAAGAACTAAATTTCTAGAATTTTTTAAGATTAATGGTATACTTTCTCAACTTACACCTCATTATACGCCACAGCATAATGATGTATCAAAAAAGATGAATCGTACTTTGTTAGATATGTTACAACCTATAATGAGCTTCATAGACTTACCTATATGTCTTCGGGGATATGCCCTATATACTGCAATATACATCTTGAACAAAACTCCATTGAAAGCAGTTCGAAAGACAACGTATGAGACATGGCATGGGAAGCTTCCAAGCTTTAGTTATATGAAACCTTAGGGATGTCTAGCTTATGTTAAAGTAGTTAATACTGGGAAGTTTGATGTTAAGTCTAAGAAATGTTGATTCATTGGATATTCTAAAGATAGTTTACGATATTATTTTTTCTTTTGTGCTGATCAAATAATTTTGATCAGTAGACATGCTAAGTTCCTCGAGAATGAGTTCATTAAGGATAGTGGTATAGGTAGAAAGATTGAGCTTTTAGAGGAGTCTAGAAAGCTTGATGATGATCAACCTCAGATGGATGTACTTGTTAATGCAGATGAACCAGTTCATGCTAATGAACCGGTTCGATTTGATCCTTAGTCTTTTGTAGACCAAACTCTTCATAGATTTACTAGGATATCATGCCTTCCTCATAGATATTATTTTCTTTCTAAAAATGATTTTGAATCATTTATGATAGAAGAAGATATACAAAGGGAAGATCCTAGAACCTAAGAAGAAGCGATATTAGATATCGATTCTGAAAGATGGCTTGAGGCCATGAAATTCGAAATGAAATCCATGTATGTTAATCAGGTACGGTCAATTATTGATCCATCAGAAGGAATTGTTCCTATCGGTTATAAATGGGTTTAAAACCAAAATTAGGCAAAGATGGAAAAGTAAAGACTTTAAAAGCTAGGTTGGTGGCAAAGGGTTATAATCAGAAACAAGTAGTTGATTTTGACGAAACCTTTTCTCCAATGGCCATACTGAAATTCATTCGGATATTTCTTGCTATTGTAGCTTATTATAACTGTGAGATATGGTAGATTGATGTGAAGATAGCCTTCCTTAATGGTTTCATTGAGGATACCATACACATGTAATAGCTCATTGGGTTTGTTGCATCTAATGATAGTCAGAAGGTATGTAAGTTGTATAGATCCATTTATTAATTACAGCAAACTTCTAGAAGTTGCAACAAATGATTTAATATTGCAGTTAAATCGTTTAGCTTCATCAAGAATATTGATAAGCCATGTGTCTACAAAAAAGAGAATAATAATGCCATCACATTCCTTGTATTATGCGTAGTTGACATACTACTCATAGGAAATGATGTGGGCATGTTATTTGAGGCTAAATTGTAGTTGTCTAATGTTTTCTCACGAAAGATCTAGGAGAAGTGACCCTCATTTGGGGTATTCGTATCTATAGAGATAGAGCAAATAGAATGATAGGTCTTTCTTAGAGTTTGTACATAAATAAAGTATTGAAGAGGTTCAGTATGGATAGCTCTAAGAATGGTTTCTTACTCTGTAGTCACGATGTTCATCTCTCTCGAGAAATGGGACCCAAGACTAAAGTTGAATGTGAGCGTACGCAAAAAATTCCTTATACTTCGGCAATAGGTAGTCTTATGTATGCCATGCTATGTACTAAACCTGATATAGCGTATGCTGTGAGTATTACGAGTCGATATCAAGATAATTTAGGAGAAGAACATTGGAATGCAGTCAAACGAATCTTAAAGTACTTAAGAATAACTCAGTAATTGGTTTTAACTTATGGAGGAGGTAATGAGTTAAAACTTGAGGATTATACTGATTCTGATTTCCAATCAAATGTAGATGATAGAAAGTTTATTTCTGCATTTGTCTTCATATGTAATAGAGGTGTTGTCTATTGGAAGATTTCCAACAGACTACCACAGCTGACTCCCCTACAAAAGATGAGTATGTCGCTGCTTCTAAAACTGTGAAAGAGGCTGTCTAGATCTGTAAGTTTGTTATAGAACTCGGAGTCATTCCTTCCATCATTGACCCAGTAACTTTATACTATGACAATAATGGAGCTATGACTCAAGCTAAGGAACCGAGGTTTCACTAGAAGTCTAAATATATTCAATGGAAATACCACTTGATTAGAGAGTTTATATTAGATAAATAAATAGTAGTGTAGAAAACTCTATTGACAGATAATGTGGCGGACCCACTAACTAAGCCGATGACACAGCAACAACTAGATCACCATCTAGAGAGGATGGGTATTGGATACTATAGTGATTGGCTCTAGTGCAAGTGCGAGTTTGTTGGAGATATGCCATAGAACCAATCGTGTTATGCAGTTCAGGGATATCATCATTATGTATATATAATTCTGTAACAAATTGTAAACTTGTTTACGATTAATAAAATGATTTTTATATCATTTTGTATGCTTAGTGGTTGATATATATTATATGTATATAATGCAAAATGAGATCCCGTGATGTATTAAGATGTCAGAACTCTATCTACAAAGAGTTCTAAATATAAGTAAAGAGTCTTGATTTAAATACATCTAAATCAGTTCCTGGTTGAGGTGATGTTATATGAGACTATAGCATTGTATGACTGGTATGTTTAATGTTGCCAAGAACTAGAATTAGATGCTAATAGGTGGATGGCGAGTCTCATATCACAAGCCCATAAACATAAGTAATGCGTTGGAGAACGTATACCATTAGTCCATAGTCAATGATATGTCATACAGCGGTACTAATGAACCACTAGTTCTTTGACCTGAGGTGTCACAATTGCCCTCTGCATTGAGGCACATCGTTCACTTGTATATATTGCATCATGCTAGCCACGCCTGGTGAAAGAAGCTTGCTGGCAATGTGTTTAAGTGTATAAGGATAGGTGATAACCAAGATGGAATCTGCTGGCTCAAATGATGGAGCTTGAGATCCCAAGTAGAACTGTCATACATGGGAATAAAGTCTTTGGCTAAAGCATGAGTGTTCGAAAAAGTGTTTTGCAGATATACAAATCCTATATATGATTGAGGGTCTGATCTTATAATTGAATTAGGGGTTTGACGATACCATGACCCACACTCGATTGGGAGTCGGCAGCAGAAGGAATTTAATACATGCAAGTACAACTATATGGGTTTATCCTGTATATTAATTCATTTTTGGCTGTGGGTTATGACATCTTGCTAGAGGTCACTCATGATCATTGAGAACTTTGGTTATAAAGAGTTGTATCGAAGAGAAACTCAAGATTTAATATCCACCCATGTCCAGCTCAGAATGAACCCAAGGGGTCACATACATTAGTCGGTTAATTGATGATGACAGTAATTGCTATTATATAATAATCATTAATTAGTTAATGATATTGTTATGATACTTTGATCGGATAGCAATTTAATTCTTTGTATAAAACATATATTTCACTACTAAGACGAGCTAGCATCCGCATGCGTAGAAAATGTTTCGGTAATTTATGGAATAACATAAATATAATTTACAGATATTTTTGATATTGATATATATATAGATAGATATAATACTTTAATATTGATGAAAGTAATAATATTATTTTATATATATCAAATGTAATGATTACATATTTATATATTAAAGTAATATATAAATAAATAAATAAATAATCATTACATATTTATATTGTTATTAAAGTAATAATATATTATAATATATGTATATGTATATATATATAGATATATGTATATCTTATAATATATTATCATATTAATTTGATTAATACTAAATTGAACAACCAATCAAAGCTTGACACATGGCTTATGTTTTGTTTTCAAATAAATTAAAGACAATTAAAGGTGTATCCGTGTAAGAAAGAATTCAAATTGATTGTGAATTCAATTTGAACTTTGCAGCATACAAGGCATTAAATCATTTGTGAATAGAAAAATGACAAATGTAAACCTTACACGTATGGAATTCAATTCCAAATTGAATTGCTAAAGACTTAATTGTTAAGTCTTTATAAAAGCTATAAAAGCTAATGCCTAATGCATGTGGGAGACTACCCTTTTCAAAAGTGAAACCATGAGCTTGTTTTTCAAAATTGGATGCATTTTTTACCGAGAGCTCATTTTGAAATTGGAAAAAGTGATGCTACTTTGTTTTACAAGAAAAACCGAGAGCTTTAATTTTATTTATCTTAGCTTGTTTTGCTTTGTTTTTTAAAAGAAACAAAAGAAAGAAAAGCTTAAGGGTGTGTGCTTGTGAAGCATAAGAGAGAAATAAATATTAGCTTAGTGAAGCTAATATCAATTGCTTAGTAATCCCATCACAAAATGGGAACCGTCTTCGCCAATCTGGCTTGTGGATACACTTAGAGGCAAGTGAGGAGCTTGACTTACTTTTCTGGAAAATCAATTTGAAAAAGTATGACTTCTAATCTTTGTATTTTATGTTTAAAATGTTTAAAATTTAAAATATGCCTATGTACATGTCGTGGTCCTTTGGGAGCTTTCTGTACGTCCGTATAATGGCCGTAGCTTCCTCGCGACAGTCGCATACCCGGGAATTGATTCCACGCATCGAGACTCCACCGCATCCCAAACCATTCAAGTGGTATCAGAGCCACGTGATGTGTATGTATGCATGTTTTAAAATATGTGTTGGGAGTTGATTATGTTCATATGGTGTTTGTTGTGGCCTTGGAAATTGATAATATGGAATTATCATTATATATGCTCTTAATGTTAATATGTGATAATAATATTATTAAAAGCATGAGAATTTGATTTGTTATGTTTTTAAGAATATGTATGTGTTAATACAATATATTAATTTGATTAAATATTGTGTATATGGATATATTGGGTATATTTGAGAGCATGAAAATGTTAAGTTTGATTTAGAAAATATGACATGCTAAGGATGAATATTTTAATGTGATTAAAATATTTGTTGCATGAAAATATATATACAAGTGTTGTATATATTTTGGATGTTGTTTAATCATGGTAAATTAATTCATGAAATAAATTAAATTTTGTGTTAGTATGTTAATGTATATATTGGTGTTTTTGAATATGTGTTTATATTTAATTTGATTAAATTATAAATACCATGTCAAAACACATAAGATGCATGTATAATTGTATTTTTGAAATATGATTAGAATAAATAATGTTTGATATTATTTAAGTAGAAATGTCATGTGAACATTTGTGAAATAATTGCAAAAATAATTAAACATTTCCTTAGTCACAACTTACATAAGAATTAATTTGATTAATATATTTTTGTTACCAAAATTTAAATTGTTGAAATTAAAATTTTTTGGGTTTGAAATTGTTTCAATTGAACAAGATAATAATAATAATTATACTTCGAATTAAAATTAAATTGAATGATGTTTCTAATTTATTTTAATTCAATTAGAATTAATAGAATTCTAGTAAGAGTAATAATATGAACATAAATCGACAAATTGCTATTGTATCAATTAAAATTTTTCTCTAATAAATTAATTTGTTAATTATTGAAAATAAGACCTAAAATTAAAATTTCCCTCATATAATATTAGGTTCAATCTTTTCAATGTAGTCGGTAGTTATTGTCATCTTTAATGGGGTAACCTAATATCTATTAGGTGAGGGCCCTCATGGGGTGTCGTAGTCTATCTGATTTGTTTCTTGATAAGGGGTGTTTGGCTTCCAATATCTGTTAGGTGAGGGGTTTGATTTCAATCATATTCAAGAAAAAGCATTGGGTCTAGCCTAACTAGGCTAAGGCACCAATATCTGTTAGATAAGGTGTTTGTTTTAAAAGAAGAATGATCATGTCTCGTAAAGAGTTACAAACAAAAATAAGTTTCTGACTCATTGGGCTTGCTTAACCAATATCTGTTAGGTGAGCTTTTGTGAGTTTGATGAGAATATGATTACCCACGAAAACCTATAATTTGATTATAGTTTTCTCATTAAGAGTGTATGAGATATAATTGAAGTAGTAGAAGAACTATTTGGTTTAAAGTTTAGAACTAAATAATATGCTATATACTTATAATACATTCTGATGTATTTTCATTTCTTACAGATCTCTTTTCTAGTGGGAGAATAATGAGTAACCCTCTTCTCAAAATCTTTGATACCCATTGGCTTACTGGACATAATTATAAGGTTTGGTATTAAAATCTAAGTATTTTTTTGGATTCTAAAGGAATTGGCTATGTCTTTCAAGGGCCTATGCCGAAGTCCTTTCTAGAGGAGGCTACACCAAAGGAAAAGGAGACCTTCCAAAAATGAAAGGACGATAATCTCAAAGTTATATCATATATACTAATGTCTATGAGTGATGACTTGCAGACTCAGCATGAGAACATGAAAGATGCCTCAACAGTCTATCTATCTTTGGTGGATCTGTTTGGGGAGAGTTCCAGTTGCAGGCAGTGCGAGTTGTCCACTACTTTGTTTGGAATGAAGCTTAATTCGGGAGTGCCTCTGGAATCTCATCTTATAAAAATGATAAACCTCATAAGTCAGCTGGCCTCTTTGGGGTTCTTTACGGACTTCAAATTACAGATGGATTTGATTATTAAGTCACTTTTAACTAGTTTGTTACCAATTATCATATGAACAAACTGTCACATACTCTTCTTAAACTTATGAATAAAATTGTTTCATTTCATAAGAGAGTCTTTAAGGGAAAAGTGAGGGAGATCGTTCTTGCTGTGGTGTCTTACAGTAAGACATCGAAAAAGAAAGATAAGAAGTCCTCCAGGGTTAGACCTAAAGGAGGATTCATTTAGAAAAATAAAAAGAAGGGGAAAGGCAAATGTGTTGCCAATAGCTAAGCCAATGATGAGTGTCATCATTGTAAGAAGTTCGAACATTGGAAAAGGAAATGTCCTCATTACATAGAGAGTCTGAGACAGAGGAAGGGTCAAGGTATGCTTTCATGTCATCTTATAGAAACTGAAATAAATGTTATTTCAAATTCAAATAGCTGGATAATTGATTCAGTTGCCACTTCTCTTATTTGTATGTCTTTACAAGACCTTTATAGTAAGCGGTTACTAGAAGAGAGTGTAGTGACACTGAAGATGGCAAATGTAGCAATAGTTGCTGCCTCTTGCTCAGAGACTTGCAGAATTATTCTACCTTCGGGTCATATTTTTATATTGTACAAAACTTTGTATTTTGATACTGCCGATAGAAACATTTTGTTTATCCATCAGTTGTGTAAACAAGGTTACACTTTTCTGCTTGATGGATGTAAATGTTGAATTTCTTTGACAAATAAATTGATCGGCACTGGCTTGTATGTAAATGGTTTATATGTTCTTGAGAATAATGAGATTAACATGACTAATACTATTAAAATGAAAAGAACTAGAATTAAACTTAATTCAAAACTCATTTGGCATAATAGATTAGGTCATATTGGAGAGAAGAGGATTATGAAGATAGGTAGTGATGGACTAATGAGTCCTTGGGTTTTGAAACCTACCCAACTTATGAATCTAGTCTTTAAGGTAAGATGACCAAATCGCCCTATGTTGGACAAAGGAAGAGAGCCAATGAAGTTCTTGAATTAATATATACTGATGTTTGTGGTCCGTTTAGTGAAATGGTCAGGGGAGGTTTCTCATACTTCATAACCTTTACCAATGATCATTCACGGTATGGTTATGTATACTTATTGAAGTACAAATCTGAATCTTTTAAAAAGTTTAAAGAGTTCAGAGCTGAAGTAGAGAATCAATCAGGAAAGAGTATTAAGATTTTACGATCTAATCGTAGAGGTGAATACTTAAGTACTGAATTTATAAAATTTCTTAATATTAATGGTATAATTTCTCAGCTTACACCTCTTTATGAACCTTATACAACTCATCATAATGGTGTATCGGCAAGGTAGAATCGTACTTTATTAGATATGGTACGATCTATGATAAGCTTCACAAACTTACCTATATATCTTTGGGGATATGCCCTAAATACTGCAATTTACATCTAGAATAGGATTCCTTCTAAAGTTGTTCCCAAGATACCATATGAGATATGGCATGGGAAGTTTTCAAGCTTCAATTATATAAAGCCTTGGGGATGTCAAGCTTATGTTAAAATAGTTAACATTGGGAAGCTGAATGCTAAATTTGAGAAATGTTAATTCATTGGATATCCTAAAGATAGTTTAGGATATATTTCTACCTTCATGCTTGTTGGAGATATGCCTTAGAACCAATTGTACCATATGGTCTAGGAATATCATCATTATGTATATATAACTTTGTAAATTACTGTAAATTAGTTTATAATTAATAAAATGACATTTATATCATTTTGCATATATAGTTGCGTATATATATAAGTATTATATATAAAATGCAGAATGAGATCTAGTGATGTATTATGACGTTTGGACTCTATCTGTAAAAAGTTATAGATATGAGTACAGAGTCTGATCTGAATACATCTGAATTGGTTCCCAGTTGAGGTATTGTCATATAGGAGTATGACATTGCATGACTGGCATTTTGATGTTGCCAAGGATTAGTATTTGATACCAATAGTTGGGTGACGAGTCTCATGTCATAAGAGCATAAACATGAGTAATACGTTGGAATGTGTGTTATCCACTGTCAATGATATGTTACACAACCGTACTAGTATACCACTAGTCTTTTAACATAAGGTATTGTGGCTGCCCTCTACATCGAGGCACATCATTCACTTATGTATATTGCACCGGGCTAGCCACGCCTGGTGAAAGAAGCTTGCTGGCAATGTGTTTAGGTGTAAGAGGACAAGTGATGACCAAGACAGAATTTACTGGCTTGGATATTAGAGCTTGAGATCCTAGGCAGGGATGTCATACATGGGAAATAAAATCTCTGGTTAGAGTACGTGTTTCCAGAAAGGTGTTTTCGGATACATGATTCTTGTATATGATTCAAGACCTTGTTCCTATGATTAAGTTAGTGGTTTGATGATTCCATAACCCGCACTCGATCGGGAGTCGACAGTAGAGGGACTTTATTACATGTACGTATAACTATATGGATTCATTAGTGTCTGGGGGTTGTGGCATCTTGCTAGAGGTTGCAC
>JAXCLQ010071594.1:0-11743 GCA_035584115.1 Cedrela odorata
ATTGTACACTGAAATACACATGCATGCACATATTGATCATCAGGGAGTCTATTCCGCAGATTTGTAATGTCAATCTAGGCTCCCCAGCAGCGGTTGTGCGCCCGGAACTCCATTTCGTGCGCCGCACTTCCGCTGCACCTGAAACAGAGCATGGTTACATTTCCTGTTCTGTTCAATATGGGGACTAAAATATAAGATATTCAAAGTTCAAGATTAGGGGACCAAAATACAAGATATTCAAAATTCAACATATTCGGACCAAAATGCAATATATTTAAAGTTCAACATATGAGACCAAAATGAAATATATTCAGAGTTTATAGCTTATAGACTAAAATACAATATTTTAAAATATCCCCAAATTTCCTTAAAATATGAAACATAGACAAATATTTAAAATGTAGCAAAATTCAATCACAAATCAAATTGGTGCAAGTTCATTTCCGACCGTAACCTCAACTTTTTTCCAACCAAAACTTCTAATTTTCTAACCATATCAAGCAAAACAACCACCAAACACAACCAAAATGAAAATAAACTATATCTTCATCAACATGCAACAATGTTTTACTAATTTTTTGTACAAAACTCAAGAAAAATATCTTATCCTTCATTACCATCACTGTCACCATTGTCGGTCTATTAATGCCGTTGCTAATTTATTGATTCCACTGTCCAAAAGACTGTAAGAAGGTTTTGTTTTCTAACACCAAGAGAAAAATGATGAAAGGGAAGAGAAACAATAACACTTGTTAACTTTTAGGTCCTGGGAGGAATTTTGTCTAAGTGTAATATCTTTGGTCATTTTGTTTTTAATTATTTTAAAGGGATTCATGTATATGCAAAAACTCTTCCGCGAACTCCATGCTCCATCAATGATCTTCTTTTTCTTGCTTAACTAATAGTTTAGCCTGTGATTACAATTGAAAACTATGGGGGTAAAAAGCCGGTTGTCCGGCGAAAACCCTCTGATACTTAATTCAGGGTTTTACTTTGTAATATTTGTGAGAAATCAAGGAGAATATATGTTTGTAATCTTAGAGTTTCATTATTTGTACTTGGTCATTGTCATTTTCCTTTTTATGGATGTCGTACTTTCTAAATTTAGTAGAATTCTATAGAATTTGGAAACAAAGATCTCGTTGTATGAGAATCACGGAGATTTTATTAGGTAAGCATTAGTTTTCGGATTTCATGGGATTATGTGCCTTTTTTATAGAGTATGTCTACTAGTTTTAAGATTCTTATTTTATACAAAACTTCACTTATTGAGAATCCTTGTTGTTAAATAATCCAGAAAGAGTTAAGGAAGGAAACAAATCTTTTGTAAATACGTAATTGTAGTGAAGTCTCAAAAGTCACTACGTGAAGCTTCTTCTGTTTGTACCTGAACTGAGCCCAGGTGTTGTATGCTTGAGACCTTTGTCAGTCACAACTAAGACCTTTAAGAAGTGGCCATTAGATGAGGTTTCGACTCAAAGCCTTCTAAATGACTTTAAGAGGTCTTGGTTTTCACTGAACTTGAGACCTTTGTTATCCTCTGGGCAGTTCTCCTCTGGTAAGATCACATCTCAGGATATTATTCATTTTTTTACCAAATTTTGTCCTGAGCTCGTGGCTTATTAGGCTTCACATATGTTCTGGGCTGTATACCCAACATTAAGCCCTTTAGCTTTAGAAAAAAATAATTGTTTTTTTAAAAAACTCAAAGGTTAACTTGAAAAGACATGTCTGTCTACGGACTTAAACGCTCCACTTAAAATCTACTAGCCTCTCACATATGGTAGATATTGATTGAACCTCAAGACCATGATGTTTTTGGCCTTAAGAGATTTGGCTGGCTCTAATGATGGCCGCCTCCTTTTTTATTAATGAAAGAAATCCTCTCAGCTTTTCTTCTAATGTGGCGTCATCTTGTCCATTGATAAGGCATAACTTGACATTATTTAAAGCAGATTGGTTCTCTTTGATTACTAGAGAGTCAGGTTTAGAGGTTTATACTAGGTGTTATAATATCTTTGAGGGGTTTTATTTTAGGATACTAGAAGTAGATAAGCTTCTGAGCTATCCACTTGAAGGAGAGATAGCCTTTAATAAGAGAGTCAGATTTAGAGGTTTATACTATGTGTTATAATATCCCTGAAGGGTTTATCTCAGGGTATTAGAAGCGGATGAGCTTCTGAGTTGTCCACTTGAAGGAGGGATAGCCTTTAATAAGGAGTTGTTTCATTTGGGTGCCAGACTCCCTCTCCAACCCTACTTTGCCTAAACTCTTGCCTGTTTTAGGATTCCTCCATACTAGTTAAGTTTAAACAGTTGGAGAATTTTGACTGACTTATTCATTTTATGGCACAAAATCTATAACTTTGACCCTTTTATTGAAGAGATCGAGCACATGTATATATTGAAAAGAAATCCCATAAAGAGTCTAGGGTCGTATTACCTCCAAAACCGCCTCAATAAACAGAACCTTGTTACTAGTAATCCTTCTAGTAACAAGAACTAGAAGGATAAATGGTTTTCATCAGTAGAGACTGAAACCCCAATCCTGGCCTTCAGGTGCTGAGCCTATTTAGGGAGGCAGTCACACGGAGTAATTTGCCTGGGCTAGATCTTTATGGCCTAAAA
This sequence comes from Cedrela odorata, assembly GCA_035584115.1. NCBI lineage: Eukaryota > Viridiplantae > Streptophyta > Magnoliopsida > Sapindales > Meliaceae > Cedrela > Cedrela odorata. The sequence goes on from JAXCLQ010071594.1 coordinate 2,629, forward strand.
AGGGTGAGAGTGGCTAGATCATTCATGTCTGATCAGAGAACTCTACTCCTTGATGATGACCTAGTCTTGTTGGGTCTCGTGGGTTTTGTGTGTCCAAGGGTGATCTGGCTTCAGAAAAGGTCGCCCAAAAAGATAATTGTCTTAAACTTTCATCTCTTCTTGTATTTGAGTTGTGGTGTTTGACCTTAATGGTATTTATTATGCAAGAGAAATGGCCTTTAAAGGTGATGCTCTAAACCCGTACAAGGTGTTGCAGCATTTGGCAAAGGGCAAAAAGATCGTAAAGGCCTCTTGTTAAAGATATGCTCTAGAACCAATTGTGTCATAGGATTTAGGGATATCATCCTTATGTATATATAACTTTTTAATTAATTGTAAATTAGTTTATGATTAATAAAATGACATTTATATCGTTTTGCATATTCTGTTGCATATATATATAAATATTGTATATAAAATATAGAATGAGATCCCTTGATGTATTATGACGTTAGGACTCTATCTGCAAGTAGTGTAGATATAAGTACAGAGTCTAATTTAAATACATCTGAATCAGTTCTCGGTTGAGGTATTGTTATATAGGAGTATGACATTGTGTGACTTATATGTTTGATGCTGCCAATGATTAGTATTTGATGCTAATAGTTGGGTGACGAGTCTCATGCCACAAGAGCATAAATATGAGTAATACATTAGAGATCATACTACTGAACGTGACAAAATGTGAAAAATCACATGGATGATTATCCACAGTCAATGATATGTCACACAACCATATTGGTATACCATTGGTCCTTTAACCTGAGGTGTCATGGCTGCCCTTTGCATTGAGGCACATTGTTCACTTGTGTATATCGCACCAAGCTAGCCACACTTGGTGAAAGAAGCTTGCTGGCAGTGTGTTCTCGGTGTATAGTGATAGGTGATGACTAAGATAGAATCTGCTGGCTTAGATATTAGAGTTTCAGATCCTAGGTGGGGATGTCATACATGGGAAATGAAATCTTAGGCCAGAGTATGTGTTTCCAGAAAGGTATTTTTGGATACATCATTCTCGTATATGATTTGATACCTTGTCCTATAATTGAGTTAGGGGTTTGACGATTCCATGACCCGCACTCAATCGATAATCGATAGTAGAGGGACTTTCCTACATAAACATACGACTATATGGATTCATTAGTGTTTAGGGGTTGTGGCATCTTGTTAGAGGTTGTGTATAATCATTAGGAACTTCGATTATAAAGAGTTGTACCAAAGAAATATGAAGGAGTTCGTGTCCACCTATATCCAGCTCACAGTGAGCCCAAGGGGTCACACAAATAGTCGGTTACTTGATAATGATAGCTATTGCTACTGTACAATAATCAGTAAATGGTTAATGATATTGTACAGAAATTGATTGGGTAGCAATTTGATTCTTTATTGTAAAGAATATATTTTCAAGCTCTGATGCACTAGCACGCATATGCATGAGAAATGTTTCGATTTAATTATAGGATACTGTAAATATAATTTACGGGTATTGTGACATTAATATATATATTATATTTAAATGTGATTAAAGTAATTATAAAATATAAATATCTATTATATTAATATAATGATAAATATCTAAATATTAATTGTAAATATATATATGTAATAATATATATATATATTAGACATTTATTAATGAATGTATATATATATATATATTAAAGTAATATATATATATATGTATATATATAATTCTCTCTCTCTCTCTCTCTCTCTCTCTCTTTTATTAATATAAATATATATATATATGTATGTATATGTGTTAATTTGATTAATGTGTGTGTGTGTGTGTGTGTGTGTATATATATTGTATTATTACATGTATACATGCAATTGATTAAAAGTAATCAATGCAAGCCACCAACTAAATAATGACTCATGTTTTGTATTGAATTCATTTTGATGATTTGGGAATGCAAGTCAGTTAATTAACATAGGTGGCAGTCAATGGATTTCAAATTAGATTTGATTGAAACACTTAAGGGTTAAGTAAACAAAAACAGAGAAGCCGACAATATGTATGTATATTCGTTTTTGTTTTTGAAAAACTGAGAGTGTGTTTTTCTTCTTTAAAATCGAAAGACTGTCTTCTTCTTGTTCTTCTTCAACCTTAAGCAGTTTATTGAAACAAGCTTGGGCTGTGTTTGGTTGTGAACCAGAGCAAAAACAAAAGAGAGAGAAGGGAGTATCTAGAGACAGAAAGCTCGGTAAGCTTGTTAAAGCTTAAATCAAAGCTTGAAGATCCTAAATAAGTTGAAACTGGGATCATCACTTTGACGTGTGGACCATTTAAGGAATCAAGTAAAGTTGTTCTCTTGCTGCATCAGATCACAACAAAGGAGTAAGACTTTTAAGTTTGTGTTTTGAATTTTAAAATAGTTTTAAAAGCCAAAACATGCATATGTGCATGTCCAGAAATTGATTTCGTGCGTCGCACTTTTGTTGCTCACAAAAATAGAGCATATTCAGGTCACTATTCTGTTTACCTCTAAGCCTTCCAAGGTTGCTTTGAAAGGCTCAGCTATAGCCTCAACCTCTTTAAGTGCTACCCAGTCCCGCAAAGCCAATAAACCTTAAGCTTCTAGCAATGGGGTGGTGATCTAAGATGTTTAGGCACCACTTGGCCTTGCTGCTTCCCAAGCAGATAAGGGAAAGGGGAAGAGAAAGGCCGTTGCTGCTGTGCCTAAAGGGAGGTCTAAGAAGAAAAAGTAGATGTTCGGCTAGTTTGATAAGGAACTGCCGCAACTACTAAACTTCTTTATAAGGACCTACTTGTAGGGAAGATGAAGTTTTTTGTGCAATTTCTCCTTTGGCTAAATCAGCAAGCTCAGAACATCAGCCCCAAATGCACCGAGGACCTCATTGGGTTTTTGAGTGAGACGTTAATGAGCTTTCAACTAAAGTGGTTAGGTCGGGTAAGTGGATCTCCTCTTGGTTTTGTAGGAACGAGTAAATTTCCTTTGTGTTGGTAATTTTCAACTTTTGTACTCAACTACGCTGCAGCAAGGTGCTTTTGTGGACGACTTCTTAAGGGCATCTAAGAATAAGAAGAGAGCTAAGAAGGCGGAGAAGAGCTTGGTCTTGGAAAAGACCAAGTTCGAAATTGACCTTGGGAAATGGGCTTTGGAGCAAGAGAATCTCTAGCTCAAGTCGGCTACAGCGGAGTCCTCTCTTGCCAAAGCCAGTAAGAGGCTAAGTGTTTTAGAGCTGGAGCTTAGCGGGCTATGGGAGGAGGGTCAGAGGTGCCTTCAAGACTTTAACAAGGCGTGTGAGGAGCTACGCTAAAACTTAGATGCAGAGAGGCAGCAAAATTCACTTATGTGCAGACAAATTTAGCAGGATGACAAGATAATGCAGACTAGGCTTTGGGAGGGGGTTAATTACAGCATTGACCTGAACTGCGAGGCGTTCTAGGGCTAGTATTTGACTTAGACTTGGACTTAAGTTGGTTATACAGGGCCCTAGGACGTGAGCCTTCGTGCAGAGATGGGGAGTCTTTAGAAGGGGTTCTTTCTGAAGTGGGGGAACATCTTAATCTTAAGATGGCCTATGTGCTTCTCGTGGAGTCCCTCACTAGCCTTGCCACCGAGCCGCCAAATGCCACAGTGATCGAGTTGGTGGAGGTTTCTTTAGCTAAGGTGGTGGAAGTTCCTCCTTCTCCAAAAGGCGTCCTTGCTCCTGAAGCCAATCCTGTTGACCCAATTGACCTTCCAGTTGATCCTTCAACAGACCCAACCACTAAAGATTTTTTTTTTTTTTTTTTTTTACATTGTAATGAACTTGTATATTAATGAAACATTTTTGACTTATGAACCTTTGAGTTATCTTGTTTCTTTTCTACTTTCTTTAATATTCAACACTTAGTTCACTCCACAGGCTTCAACTGTTATCAAAGCTCAAAATGTTGCCAAGTGAGATTTAATCTAAACTGAGTTGAACGAATACGCAGGACTTGCCAACATTAATCCTCTAACTTTCCTATCTCAGGTCAAAAGTCTTCAAGTAAGAACCGTATTAGTCATAACTTAACCTTCCAGACTTAACGAACTTAGGTATTATTACCCCATTTTGAAGTTGTTATGATAATATGAGAACCGTTTATTTCTTAACCTCATTCTCAAGCTTTAATAAGATCTGATATGATCCTGCCTCTAGATGAGAATTGATTGTAGTTATTGGATAATAATTGTTGTTGACGATTCTCAATCATCTGGGAATCACTGTGCTTTTCGTCTGGTCTGGGTTTGTACTCAAAGCCTTTTTTAGACAGCAGATATTATTGTTTCGAGATGATTTGAGGACTTATTCTCCTTGAAACCATACATGGTCTATGTTCGAGGTCTTTCTCATGATTCTTTCAAGCTACTAACGTAAGTTAATCACCTAGAAACCCAATTTGCTCTTTGGTAGGCCCAAGATAATGCTCGAGGCTTGTTTGAACTAGAGATAATATTAACACGGGGTGGATAAGAATGTGATCGCTCGAGAATCCTTTCGCAGTTATGCATCCTGAGGTTGTGCTCAGGGCTTATTTGAACTTAGGATATTATTACTTTAGGGTTGCTAAGAGTGTAATCTCCCAAGAACTTTTTTGCCCTTGTACATCTAGAAGTCGTACTCAAGGCTTATTCCAGTTGAGGATACTATTACCTCGAGGTTGATAGAAACGTGATTGCTTGAGAACCCTTTCGCTCTTGTGCGTCCTGAGGTTATACTCAGGGCTTATTCGAGCTGAGGATATTATTACCTTGGGGTTTATAAGAGCGTAATCTCCTGAGAGCCTTTTCGCTCTTGTATGTTTTAAGGTCGTGCTCAGGACTTATTCGAGCTAATGATACTATTACTTCGGGGTGGATAGAAATATGATTGTTTGAGAACCTTTTTGCTCTTGTGCGTCCTAAGGTCATACTCAGGACTTATTTGAACTTAAGATATTATTACCTTGGGGTTGATAAGAGCATAATGTTTAATCTTTTATACTTAATTGGTGCCTAAATGTACTTATTATTCTTATTATTTTGATTTAGGGCACAATTTCGACAATACTTTGTAATATGAGCATAACTCTCTCATCCGAACTCCGATTAAGATGATTTAAGATGATATGGAACTACAAGAAAAAGCCCTACAATTTCATATTTTGAGTTTTGAGATATAAAGTTGTATCAAGGTCAAAATTGGGTTTGAAGTTGTAATACCTACACTGTTAACGTTCTGAAATGTCCCTTAGCCTACAATTCTAAAAAACAAGTTTGATGCGGATTATTTCTGAAGTTTCTAGATATGGTGCATGAAAATTCCAATTGAAATCTATAGAACCTACCAAATTCAATATGCTTTAAGCATATTTGATTCCGACAATAATGAATTATTCGAACGCGTTAAGGTTCGAATGAATTTTTTTTTTAAAATATGCATGCATAGTAAATCGGCACATAGGTATAAAACGCCGTAAATACATATATAGACCTAAGTTCTTGATTTTATTTCTCTTGTATTTTTAAGGTAATCATAAATAATTGCATGGACTAGATTGAAAGGATTTTAAAACTCAAGGGGTTAAAATGCAAAATTTTCATAAGTTAAGAAAAAAGTGTAAATAGTGAAAGATGTGGGACCACATTAAAATAATTAAATTATAGCCCAATAAGGTTACTAAATTGAAACCAAATTTATACTAAGTATAGGCCTAAATTTGATTTAAATTTAAGGTCCAAATTTTATTAACATTAAATAAGCCTAAATTTATTAAATTTAAAATAAATAAGAACTAAGCCCAATTTTTAGGTTTCAATTTCCATTAATATAGAATTTCTACATGGGATTAGAAAAATTAAAGCAATAAAAGAATGGGCAACGTGGAAGCCAAAGAGAAATTAGACAAAGGAGAGAAATAAGGTTTGTTTATGTTATGTTTATCTATTAAAGTTGTTTAGACTTTTATACTTTTATGTGGACCAATCAAAATAATGTAAAGTGAAACAAAAGGGACCAATAAAGAGCCAAATAAAGAAGACAAAATTAAACCAAAGAAAGGAGATTCAATTACATTAAAGACAAGGGGAAGAAATAAGAAACAAACAAAACGTAGGCCCGCCTATTTGTATTTAACATATCATTGGTTTTCATTTTTTTTCACCTTTATTCTTTCTTTCACTTTAGAATGCTTTAAGGAAGTAAAAACACTGAGGCCTAAGATTCGCTAGTTTAAGTCTCCATTCATCTAGAATTTTCTATAGTTAACTAGCACAATTTAAATACAAAAGAGAGGTCAAAATGTGAAAAAGGTAGGGAGTAAGAAAAGAGAGCAAAAATCGTAAGCCAAAAGAGAGGAAGTGTGGCCATGTAATGAGCTAGGTGAAGGTGGAGAAGGTTAAGTAAACAAGGGGAAAAAGAGAAGGAAGCAAGGGGTTGGCCGAATCAACAAAAGGAAGAGAGGGAGAGAGGTGAAGAGAATAGAAGAAAGAAAGGAAAAAGAAAGATAAAGATGGAACACTTAGGTAAGTGTGTATGTGTTCTTAGTTTTGAAATTGATATTTAATTGTTTTATATTAGTTGATGTTTAATTTGATTGTAAGATATGAATTAGAGATGTTGTTATGTATGAATATGTATTATGTATAAATATTTGTTATATATATATATATGAATTGGGTGGAGAAGAATTAATGATGATGATGAGATAGAGGCAAATAATGATGGTGGTGTAAGAAATACATGTGGTGTGCAAATTTTAGTGTTGGGATTTTAATGAATGTGTGAGTTTTGTGAATAAGAAGGAAAATGCTATGAATGAAGTATACATGCATGGGTGTATTTTGATGTTTGATGATGCAAAAATGAGGAATGAGTAGTTGTGTAGAAGTTAGGCATTATCTTATATGCATATTGTTTTATTTTTAAATTTTATGTATTGTTTAGGTTTAATTGATGTTAAATTGATACTAAAATATGAATTTGTGATTAGTGTTATGTGTGAATGTCATGTAAAGGATGTATATGTGTGTTAATTGGGTGTTACAGGATGGATAAAATTAGTTAAGGTGGGAATTAGTGTGTAGGCATGCATTATGATGAATTTTGAGCATGGAAGGTGAGTGATGATGAGGATTCATATATGGCAGGGCATAAACTGATTTGAGGCCTTAATTTGATGATATTAGTATATCACCAATGTAAATTTAAAAGGGTATAAGATATCAAAATTATATAGGACATAAAAATAATGATAGAAGAGGAATTGAGAAAAACTGTTAGTAGATTTTTGTGTATGTACGATGTGGCAAAAATGGTGGCTTAAATAGGCGAAATGTGAGCGGTCGTTGTACACTCCCATATGAGTGTTTAGAGGATGGAAAAATTAAAAACTAAGGTGAGATAGGTCATGAAATTACTGACCGGAATGGTATTAAAACATTGGATAAAAAATTCAGATATTTGCAGTGACGAAAATCGAGCAGAGCTAGGAAAAATGAAATTTGAGAGAATTTTGATATCGGATTAAGGTGCCATAAAATTTTACGGAAACCAGATATCTAGGAATATAATATATCCAAAAATCAGCTCATTTTGCAAAGAAATGAGATTGCAATAAATTTTTGAAAATGGACGTCTTGGTGATACCTATACCCTGTTTTAGTGAATCTTATGTCAAAAACTTAGTGTAACATAGATAATCAGAGTTGAAATTTAAATTCGCAAAGTGCTGTGTAAACTAGACTTGTAATTGAGTGTGTTGCAAAAGATTTAGGTCAAAATACATTGTCAATTTTGAGCAGCGCGCCTTTGTAGTGAGCGTAAAGTGTATTTAGTGCATAAAAGAGAACTCTAGCCTAAATTCTAATTTTATTCAATAAATATTTCAATTATGATATTGTTTAGTTAGGTGATAAGAATGCATATTATGTTTGTTTTATTTAATTGGGCATATTGTATAAGGGCTAACAATGAATTATTTAATTGTAGATTTACAACCCAAGTAAGCGACGTCAACGCTTTGAAATGAATGACTTAGCGCTTTACGAGTGAGTAAATGGATTAACTTTTCAAGGAATTTTTTTTTAAATAAATGACTTTAAAAATGATTTAAATGTTTAATTTTGTTTGAATTTGTAGAATTTGGATATATTACAAATATAAAATCAATATGTTATGAGTAAGAGTATGTTTTATAAATGTTTTGATATTGTTTGTGAAATATTTCTGTGGATAGATTGACATGGTTAAATTGAATTTGTGTTGATATGAGAACTATATGATGAATATGTTTGAGACTTTAGTGCAAGTGCTCAATTTGGGTTCGTCTGTGTACAGATTATTTTTCTACCCTTACCCGAAAAAGAGGTAAGGAAGAGGTTACATATTCCGCCCTTACCTGAGTATGAGATAAATGAGAGGTTACATACTCTACCTTTACCCGAGGAAGAGGTAAAGGAGAGGTTAACTATTCTGCCCTTACTTGAATATGAGGTAAGGGAGAGGTTACCATTTTCGCCTTTGTCGTTTGTTAACAGGCAAAGAAAAAGTTATAATTTCTGCCTTTGTCATTTGTTAAGAGGCAACGGAGAAGTTACAGCTGAATGAGTCAATGTCTGGCACCATATCTACTTATCTAGGCCAATGCTAACGAGAGGGCTAATAAAAAATTATTTAATATACTGATACAGAAAAACTCGTTATCGGGACTTGAGGTGTTAGCTGGATGTACAACAGAGAATGTATCGAGGGATAGTTTCCTAGCGAGCCCAAATATTTTTATTTAAACATTCACAGATATTGTTTATGAAATTAGTTTTAACATATTGTTATATTTGATGAAATGATTTTAAATTATAATATAATTTTGTATTTCTTGTGTTAAAAGTTTAGTACTCTTACTCATATCTTATTTTATGATTTTTAGATTTACTACTATCCATCTATTCACTGAGTTATACTCACTATTTTATTTTATTTTTAAACATTTTCAGATTAGACAGATTTAGAGGAGGTTGTGAGTCTAACACTTGTGATTTCTTTTGTAGATGTATAAGTTTATTTTCATAAGTTTGGAATATGTAGTAGACATGAAGGGTAG
>JAXCLQ010071595.1:0-11740 GCA_035584115.1 Cedrela odorata
TTAAGTGAATAAATAATACAATAAATCTATTTATTTCTGTTAATTTAAAACATATTTAATGAATTAATTTAATAAAATTGTAAATATACTCGTGAAATTAATAAATTATTAATTTACAGATTAATTAATATCTCTTTAATTAATAAATTTTATAATTTATAGCTACCTGGGTTATGAGCTTACGGAAAAGAAGACCCGGCACGTTGTTTTGGTGAGTGAGAAAAAGACAAATAAAGAAAAGAATTGAGCATTAACTGAGGTCATCGTTTGTCAGCGTGCTAACGTTAAAAATAGCCTTGCATGCTGGTAATCGTTGACTTGAATATTCCACAGTTTTTCCATTGATTCATTATCGTTATCGGTAGTATTTCAGAATTGAGTAAATTATTGCAAAGAAGATCTCTACTTCATTTCATTATCACACTACAACAAACCATAACCCAGCGATCAAAACGACACGGAACAAATCAAAACAAATTTAAACAAATATAACCATCATAACACAAGATAAATTCCTATTTCTAAGTCCTCCAGCTACCATCAGAAGCACCACCCCCCCTAGAGTACCTAGATCCACCATCACCACCACCGTAACCACTATCACGATTGTATCCACCTTCACGGCGGCCACCTCCATAACCACCACCACCATATCCACCGCCACCATATCCACCACCACCGCCACCACCACCATATCCACGGTTGTAACCTCCACCGCCACCGCCTCCTTCACGGCGGCCACCTCCGTAACCACCACCGCCACCGCTGCGGCTATAACCGCCACCGCCGCCTCCACCGCCGCTTCCGCGAGACTGAGCCTCGTTCACAGTGATGTTACGGCCATCAAGATTCTGACCGTTCATGCCCTCAATTGCATCCCTCATAGCCTTCTCATCACGGAAAGTGACGAATCCAAAACCTCTAGATCTGCCAGTTTCACGATCGTTGATGATCTGAAAAAAAAAAACAACAATAAAATACAATCAGATATAAACATCCAGATCTGTGAGTAAAATCAACTACAAAATAATAATAAATCTATCGGGATCTTCGTCTCTAACAAAAAAGATGAAGATAAACGTACCGATTAAGGGATAGTAATAAAAGAGAACAGTAACAGAGAACAGTAACAGAGTAACACAAAGAACAGTATCACAGAACACAGATCAGAACGAGCGATCGGGTCGGATCTGAGTCCGATCTCTGCGCTAACCGACCTTCGATTCAAGGATCTCGCCGAAGGGACTGAAGGCATCATGAAGAGAGTTGTCAGTGGTGGCCCAGGCTAGGCCGCCTACGAAGCACCTGAACTCGATCTCAGCTGAAGCCATTAAACCAAAATTTAGGGACAAAAAGGGAATTATACAAATAGAAGATAAGATACTTTTCTTTCGAAAGGAAAAGTAAGAGATGAGAAGAGAGCTGGGAAGGGATGGCTTTTATAGAGGGGTAGCGTCTAACTAGGGTTAGCTTTTGGGGAAGGGGGGCGCATTGCGCCGCATTCACTTGTGTGCAAACTAGAGTTGCAAATTGAGACGGTGATTGGAGTGCTGTGTTTGGTTAGGCTTATAAGATTATTCGTGATAAGTAAGTTATTGGGATGGAGTGTTTGGTCCTCGGGTTTTGTCTATCCCAAATACCAAATAAGAGTAGTATTTTAGTATTTTACTGCAATAATATATTAAAATTTTCAAGTTATAAATAATATTTATTTTTATTTCATTTACAAATTATTTTTCAATAAATTTGAAAAAACCTCTCTTCACTCTCTACTATAAGTATATTTGTTAATTTTTCTCAAAAATTTAAAATTTTTAAATAAATATTTTTAATATTTAATCATTTTACAAAATTATAAATCATATTTATAAAAGTAATGAAAACCAATAGGAGTTAATTTATATCCTGGTACATGTTTTTAATGTCCTCGATGGCCGATAAGAATATATTCGGAATACAGTTATCTTCGAAAACAAACAGCCGAATTGCAGACTGAAGGGGGCGGGCAGTTGGCTTGGTAAACTCGGGTTAACAGTGTGGTTAGAGACTTATGATTAAGAAGGGTCCACAGCCACGTGATCGCTGTGGACGTAAAGTGCCGGATATTTGCAGTCTTAGAAATTATCTAACAACACATAAATACATTTATGTCCCTCATCTTTCAAGGATATTCCTCGATTCCCGCAAACCCCTCATCGTTGTCGTTTTGCTTCAGTTTTGGATGCGATTAGTAATATGCGGATTTTTGCCTATATAATAATTAAAAAAAAATACTCTCAATTTATATTTAGGATCCAACTTTTAAATATATTATATTTAAAAACAATTATAAAAATTTTAGATAAAAATACTATTGTCTCTTGTTTTCACTTTAAAAATTATAAGTTTTCTACTGTGTAAAGGTTTACAAATTACTTTTTATTTTTCCATTAAAATACATAGAGCACATAACCATCAAAACTTCAAGCAAATCAAACGACATCGACCTCTCAATAACGACTAAAGCAACCAAGGTGACAAAGGTAACAGAAACCGGTGACATTAGTACATCTTTTATAAACAATATGCCCAATATTTTCAAATTTTAAATATAAAATTGAACTTACTATTTTCTTAATTTGCGTAGGTAATACGTGACCTAGGTTTATAAATCATTTTAGAGTAAATGAGTTGTAAAATTATTGATTTTTGTTGCGAATACTTGCATCGGTTGGTTGAAAAAAATTTCAAATTGACAAAAATGACTGACAATAGGTTGTCTCCTTGACTGAAATTATTGAAGGATATATAATTTTTGTCAAGAAGACGTTTGATATGCCTTGATCCTCGACGAAATTCATCGAGAGAAATTTGAGCTTTATCGATGAGTGAAAAATTCATTGACTAAAACATATTTCCCTTGACAATTTTCATTGCAGAATCTAGAATTAATCAATATTAAGTTTTTTCCCATGTATCGAGAAATGTATGAATTCAGTATTAGATCCCTCGATGAAATTCATACATCCCTTAATGATTTTTGTAGAAGAGTTTGAATTTAACAAGTTTTATACATCGTTTATCATCATCAAGGGATGTATGAATTCCGTATTAGATTCTTCGACGAAATTCATAAATCTCTCGATGATTTTCGTTGAGGGATTTGTATTTATCAAGTTTTATACATCTTTTACTACGAGAAAAGTATGAATTCAGTACTGAATTTATAGACAAAATTCATACATCCCTTAATGATTTTCGTCAATAAAGTTGTATTTAACAAGTTTTATACATCTTTTACTATCATTGAGGGATGTATGATTTTAGTAGTGGATCCCTCAACGAAATTCATACTTCCCTTAATGATTGATTGTTATTTTTATACTTTTTTTTTCCAATCATCAAGAAAAATATTAATTCAATTTTGCATCCCTTGGTGAAATTGATGTTTCCCTCTATGATTTTTATCGATGAATCTAGAATTGATAATGATTTTTATACTTCTTTCCAAGTGTACTAAAGACATTTTAATTTTCCTCCATAACATTTTGATTTATTTATATTTATTTTGTAATATGGTTAGGAATAATAATGGGCGTAAGTAAGACATCGAAAAAAGATATTTTTCTTGGAGTCATCACATCACTATCTCACATGTGGGCACTTGATATGATCCGACAGAAGTTAACCTCAGTGCAGCTGGAACTGTTTGTATAATCTTGTTTTGGGAGATTTTTAAGATTGCCAAAGATTGGGTTCTTAGGATTGTTAGTCCATAATGTCTTGTTGAGAAAAATGTATGCCACCAAGGCAAAAGTAAAGCAGCAACCATGGTTCTTAATATCCGATTGCATGATCTGATTTTTAAATTTGAATTTAGTTTGATAAATAACCTCAATTTTAATAATTATCGTAAGAGAGTAGACATTTTGAGGAGTAGAAACGGTACACATTGGCTGCGAGACAAGTTTTTTCTTGGGGTGTAGTCGATTTAGCAATTATGGCTAAAGAATTTAAGGGAGAATACAAACTTTAGCGTTATGAATGACCAAGATGCGTTGAAGATGGCATTGATCTTTTTTTTTTTTTTTTTTTTTTTGTGGAGAGATTCTTATTAGGAAGGGATAGTTGTGGAAAAGTTGACCCATTTATGTTACAATTAGTAGAAGACCTGACTGCCTTTAACAGTTACCTTTGGGGTACAGTTTCACGGGCACTCACTTATAAATACCTGACACAAACGTTAACTAAAAAGGCTAAAAAATTTAAAGAATAGCATAAGAAAGATAACAAACATAAGTGCGAGAGATACAACTTAGAAAACTTTCTCATTGCATTTCAGATGTGTATGTGTGAATTTAGTTTACGCTTTCATTTTGTCAATTACATATTTCTTTTCTCTAAAGTATTTGGATGCGATTAAAATATTTTTGAACTGTCAAGAAGAATTTGATTATATGTTTGACGATAATTTAATTACATGTTTGAAATTTAGGATATATCAATGTTATAGGGGTTAATATGGCAAATTATTTAAGTGTTTTTGGTAGTAATGCAGATTTAGATATACGAGGCAATTCCCGTATGTCTCGGACTATATAGGCAGAAGTTAAACGACAAAGTCCCCCCACATGCTGAAGTGGGCAACACTTAAATGCCCTTGCTACAACGAAATTAGGAAGACGTTGTCTTCAGTAATGACTGTAAATAGTTATTTAGGTTATACAAACATGCAACGAGAATTGATGTTGACAATGTGCACATGATACTGACATAAATTTATGTGTTTATGTAGCCTCCTTCGTTGAGTGAGTTAATTCCCATAGACACAGAAAGTTTGTTGTTGTATATTGCCCACTTGTGTTCTATCAGCATAGCGAGATGGCTAGGGAGATCAGGTTCATTCACCCACACAACATGCAGATTTCTTTGTTAATATTGACAATATGTCAACGGAGAGAGTAGATCAGGTAAATTCAGTTCAGTATGGGCTATTTAACTATTTGAATTTTACAAAATATTATTGATTGGAGTGTTTATAGGCAGGTGCATGTGACCTGTGTTGAAGTAAATGATGCAACCAAAGCTAATCATGGGTATACCCCATTGTCTTGGTTTACATCTGAAGAAGCAATTCCAACCAAGCCCACTGGTATAAGTTCGCTTCCTTTTCGAAATTAGGTTCAATACTTGTCGTTAGTGTCGGTTATGGAGGCAATTGCTGCAATGTGAGTTGATATGGAAGCCTGACTGCAAAAGTAGGAAGAAGTGTTTAAAGTAGAATTGAGCCTCATTAGACAAGATAAAAAAGCAATACTGGCTTTTTTGTGTCTATTCGACATTTTACAGGCATTATTTTCTTTGTTTTTAACTTTTTTTACTTGTTGATGTTGATTACTATTATGGATGCAATTAATACTAATGAGTGATGTTAAATATGCAGGACGAGGTGGACATAGACGACAAGAACTAGAAACAAATCGTGACTGATCCTACAGATAAATTCACTCCGGTATGTGCACCAGTGCATGTTGTTAACAAGTCATTCTCATCATATTTGGGCAACAAATACAGACACCAATATAAGTGGACAAAGACGTTGGCTAGTTCTTTCGTGAATCCAATAAACTTACGAAAGCATAAGGTAATTGGATCATTGCGCGTATATGAGCAATGGGCCTATTTCGTCCAGTGGCTAAATAAGCCTGATACATCTCCTGTAGAATTACCTCAGACCAGTACATTGCCCGCCTAGTTTCGAGGTTAAAAAGGCAACTGGTGAGAGGACAATGTACGTATTGAGCTAATTTGTATAAAACTTATCTTTGAATCTATAAATTTTATAGATTGTTTTATATTTAATTGGATACATTGTTTTTGTGATTGATAGCATATCTAAGTGTATTTGGATCTGTTATGGGACAGACAACAAAAAGAATTTTACACGGTACCTCAACATTAGACATTAACTGACACGTATATCTATGTAAGTTTTGTCATTGTTAGTTTAAAAACATCATTGTATTGCATATTTAAGTGATAGTTGCAAAGCATTTACAAATTTATTTTCTATATCAACAGAATTATATATCGAAAATGTGGAGGAAGATCCAACAGAACGAGCAACAATTTAATACTGTGAGTTGGGGTTACAAGGCTCTGAGGTACGTTATGGATGAGATCATGTCCATCGAAGATATTGCAGAGAGGTTTAAGACCTGGTTCGATATCAACATAGTTTACGTCCCCGTCAACGTAGAGCAGAAACATTAGGTTGTCGATGCAGTATATTTGGTGAGCCGGAAGATCACCATATATGATTCTTTAATATCTGACCCAGAACGACTTCATAGAAAGTCATCTCCGATATGTGGTTAAGCTGTTGTTGTCGTTGTTGAGGGAAACCAGTTTTTATACACACATATCAGAGTTGCTAGACTTTCATTTTGCATTTACGACAGTTCGTCTACATGCTAAGGTGCCTCAGCAGGAACCACGTAGAGGTGATTGTGGTGTCTTCGTCTATAAATATATCAAGTATCTGTATATGCAACGCGAGTTTAATTTTGAGACATCTAATGGCATTCGGCTGAGAAAGAATATAGCGCTCTGTCTGTGGGCAAGTCAACTATTGTAGATGATATATATATATATATATATATAATTAGTTATTAATTAATTTAATTAATTTTATATGATGTAAAATTAGTTATTTATTTATTTAATTTAATTCATTTTAGATAATGTCTATAATTACATGATGTATAAAATTAGTGTTAATTTATTTTATTTAGTTCATTTTAGATGTATATAATTAGTATATTTGAAAGAACTATAAAACCATATACCAATTCTGGATCTCTCAATAAAACTCATCAAGGGATATATGAATTTTATCGAGGAATACAAAATTAAATTTATATTTTCCTCGATAATTGGAAAGAAAGTATAAAATCATATATCAATCATCGAGGGAAGTATGAATTTTGTCGAGGGATCCAGTACTGAATTCATACTGCATAAAAAAAAATATGAAATACAAAACTCCTCGATGGAAATTATCAATGGAAGTATAATTTTCGTCGAGGGATTAAGTAACACATCCTAAATATATAAATTCATCGTAGAATACAAATATCTAAATAGAAGTCCATTTATGGTTCTATTACAAAACGTATAATATGTTCGAATACAAATTGAAGTTACTACCGAATTTTGTTGCAACAACACTGGATTCTTATAAGTCTAACAGTTATATCTGTATTATTTGCAACGAGAATATTTACGTCTTGTTATTTCTTTGTCAACGATTAGTCTCCTTTGTGTCCTACGTCGTCTTGATTCTAAGCACTAAATAAATGGTAAGGTAATTAAATAATATAGCTCACTGGGAAAAACCTAGTCCAATTGATGACCAACAAAGTGAATAAAATCTCCATAAGTTAAAAGAAGCATATTGATAATGTAATATCGTGAGTAAAGGGTATAATGTTGGAACCTAGCATGTCTGCATGCTGCAAGTGCATGTGCACATGAATGTTAATCCAATTGGAATTTTCTGCATGTACATGTGTTCTCGTTGAGGTTCACAATCTCGTCTCTTTCTCGGTCTTTTACTTGGAACTCATATTGATCGACACAATAAATTGACATGTTTCTTGCTGGTTGTATTTATTTGTTAATTTTGTTTTTAGCCCACTTCATCAGTTGTGTCTCCATCTCTAAAACTTCATTTCTCCTCTCATAGAACTATCTTTGTAATAAACTTCTTAAATATTCCATTAATGAGGTTATGAGAATGGTGTGTAGATAATGTAGAATTGCATTTAATCACTCTGTAATGTTAATGGTCATAATGTTATATATCTTACTAGTAAAATAAGTTCAAGCCTATTTGTTACATCCAACCTCCTCTTTTAGATATTTGGTAGCTGTTGAACTAATATGCTTTAAACTTAGAAATTGGTCGTTGAAGTCATTAACACGATACGTCTTCGCTGCCAAAAAGTATGCCATCATAAATTTTTCGACTTCATTTTTTTTTATTGACTTTAACTTTGAACAAACGTTCCCTGTGACATAATATGCACAAACCCCATGATTGCTTCAAGAAAAATAGTTAGTATGACTTTATCAATGTTAACATATTTATCAGAAATGAAAATCAAGTCTTGTACTTCTCCAATTACGCATCGTAATTTTTGCAAAAAGCATGCTCACGAGTCATCATTTTCATTATTCCCAATTATGAAAGTTAATGAAAAAATCTGATCATTTCCATTTTTGCAAGTTGCCACAAACAAAGTTACGCAGTATATTTCTTTAAGAAATGTCTCATTAATTGCTTTAATTGGTCTAATTGATAACCGAAAGTCATTAATACAACTTCCAAGGGACATGAAAAAATACATAAAATAGTTATCATCGTCTTTCTGTATATAAGTGACAGTATTGTTGTTGCAACATTTAAGAACATGATAGTACGATACGGTAAATTGAAGAAAGTAGCTAGATGGCCAAAAAATAACGTTCATGCTGCTTAGTTGGCACGCCAAACTTTTGCATATGATACTGACACACCGTATTCACTTTAAATGTGAGTTTGAATATTTTTAAGTGTGTATATTCTACTACAATATGCAAATTTATCTTTAATCAGTTCGCTAATAAGCTAAGAGTTCGCTTGACGATGTCTGTTAGATAGTTAATCAAACATACATGTATGTGTTTGTTCAATTCGTCTCACCTGGAAGTAATTATTTTCATGCATCAATACCGCTCTAACATGTCATTTGCATCTGTCATCTTGACATTTTACTTCAAAACAATGTGATGTTAATCTATAAATTCAGAATTGAAAGTTCTATTTCATTGCAAATAAACTCAAATCTCAGCGTAATTTCTTTTTGGTTTCATACAATTTTCCAACTATTATTTCACTATCATATATATTGGAGAATGCATCATTTGGAAAATTAACAAGCAGAAGGATCAGAGGTATGAACTGTAGCGGATCATAATCTGATGGATTAACATCTTCGCATGTGAAAGAGCATACACGCACATTGGAAGGTGATTGAACATCGATATTGATCGTAGGTGCAAAGAATGTATCATTGAAGTTAATTTCTTGCTCATTATCTCATTCAAAATACTTGAGAGTATGATCTTCATTATACTGAATTACAGAGTATTGTGCATTCACAACCATGGCAAGGATTGTAGCATTGACTTGGTTACTACACTTTGAAAAAGCAAACGAATTCTCAAAATTAGTCTGCAATGGATAAATGAATAACTGCTTAGCTTAAACATTAAGAAACTTTGTTATTTCTACTTTTACATCTCGACGCTCAAATGTGATAAATAGCAGTGTAAACTCTTCAAATGATGAAACTAAACTATTTACATCAACAAAATAAGTCATAATTATATCGTCAGTTACATCACTCGATTCCGAACACCAAATGTATAAGGATACGCAATGTATGTACACAACTCTCATTTTAATACTAAATTCATTTGAACTTTTCCGATATACAAAATACAATTCATTAACAAGTTCTATATAGTTTATATTTCTTCGTACTGTTATATTTTTTACTTAGTTTTTTTATATGTATTTTATTATATTTTTGTTTTGAATTTCTTTTAATAAATTAAAATCAAACTAAATCGATTTAATTTTTAAGAAAATAAATAAATCAAATCATTCAATTGGATTATTTTGCCTACTTAGATATGCTAGAAAAAATTAAAATATTAAATTCATTTGGACTTTTTCGAAATACAAAATAGAATTCATTGACAAGTTCTATATAACTTATATTCCTTCGTACTATTATATTTTTTAGCCATTTTTTATATGTATTTTACTATATTTTTATTTCGAATTTCTTTTAATAAATTAAAACCAAACTAAATTGATTTAATTTTTAAGCAAATAAATAAATCAAATCATTCAATTAGATTATTTTGCCTACTTAGATATGCTAGAAAAAATTTAAAAAAAAAAATCTAAGACACTAACATATGTAACAACGAAGAAGTTATAGTTAGTGACTATTTATTTTTTTATCGTAATATAATTCACCTTCAATTATTCAAATGGCTGGAAAGTGTTTATTTTTTTTTCTCTTAACATTGAAAACTAGATAATTATATCTAAATAAAATTAAGTTAAAATTTTTTATTTGTCTTAGAATGCAAATATTTGTATAAGTGTGTATAATTATAATTTAAAAAATATATCTACAAATTTTATTTATTTTCTAATATGTAGAGTTTATTTAATTATTTATAAAGATATAATAAGTCAAATCACTATTTTTAAAAATTTATATTCAAATATTATAAATATAAATATAAATTCATATTCTTATTTCACATAAACAGGCAAGCAAAGTTTTTGGACGAACAAGCCATTAAACTAATTGGTGAGTTTCTTGTTATTTATGTTAGGATTAGAGTTATGATTTATGTTGTTAAACCGCTTATTGTAATAACATTTTCTTTTGAATTAATAAAATTTATTTATATACAATAATGAACATATATATATATATTTAAAAACTCTTATTTATAAAATATGTAATCTATATATTAGGTATGAGATGTTAATACAAAAAAATATAAATTACAAGTCCTTTATAAATAAAATATTATTCAAGAACATTTATGAAAAAAAAATTTCATAATGTAAAAATATAATTTTTTATTTTAAATGAATGATTTATCTTAATCATTGAAGTAGAGACTTTAGATAAAAAAAAAAAAAAAAAGGTAGTATACACTTATTATACATTGAACTAAACTATTGTAAAATAAAATCTAGTTAAATAAATATTATTGATCATAATTTAAAAAAAACTTTAATAAGTTTAATTGATCTTAATTTTAAGTAAATAATGAATTTACATTCATAGATAATGTATTTTGTATTATCATGAAGTGAGTCTATCGTATAATCAATATCTTGATAATTTGATGGTATAATTTTATGAATTACATGAACATATACTTGTAAAATGTAATCTATATAAATGATATTTACCTAAGCTATTTGCAATATTTGATTATTTAAATTTATTCAATAAAATTATTTATTATATGATAATATTTATTTGTAAATTTATTTTACAAATATAAGAATATATTGAGAATGGTCATTAAATTAATTTAGTGTCTTGAGGTAAATATATAATTAAATAGACATGATATTTATAATAGATCTGATTTAATTAGAAATATTAAATAGAAAACTGATCAAGTAAATATTATTGGCTTATGACCAAACCCAAATTTTATTTAAAATTTTTTTTAAAAAATTAAATTAAATAGTCTTTTATTATATATACATAATTTTTTTAGAGTGCAACTTTAGACATTTAGTGAGTTAGACATTTGAAAATCTTCTAAATTGGAATTACAAAGCCTACGAATTTGAAGTCCTTTTGCTAGTTTAAGTCCAATGCATATCTTAAGTTAAATTTGTAATCTATAAAAAAAATGTCAAAAGGAGAAAAGCATGTGAATTCTATCGGATAAACAAAATTACTTTTTTAAAAGAATGTTTTGATTCATGTACTAATTAGAGAACATGTCTACACGCGAAAGTGAAAATTAAAAATAATAAAAAAAATATTAATATTTTTTAGTGTTTTAAAATATATTTTTCTTTTTTAAATAGAAGTAATAAAGCTAGAAAAAACATTTGTGTAACATTAAGATTATTTTAAAATTTCAATAGATCAACAGTTTA
>JAXCLQ010071596.1:0-11738 GCA_035584115.1 Cedrela odorata
TTAAAAATATTAAATTTATTTTTATAATTTTTATTAATTTAAATAATAAAACTGAAATTAATAAATTCAAAATTCAAAATTAAATTGGTAATGTTTATATAAATTAATTAATTAATTAAATAAGTGGGGCCCATGCTAGGGTCCTGCACCCCAGCTCAGGCCTGTGCTGGCGTTCACCACAGTTCGTGCTCCACTTTTTTTTAATTATATTTATTTTTTTTCAATTATTTTGTTTTTATTTATTTATTTTGGTTATTTATTTTTTTTAATTTTCCCAATTTTAATATTGTAAAATTAAAATAATTTAAAAATATTAAATTTATTTTTATAATTTTTATTAATTTAAATAATAAAACTGAAATTAATAAATATTTAATTAAATAAATTAATCAATTAAAATTTAATGAAGCTTTGGCTAACCTGGTGGAATCCAGCCCGTGACCCTGGCCTTAGACCCCAGACTTCTGCACCCCAATTTGAAATTAAAAAACTTTGACCTTGCCGTAGACCCTAATCCTCTACACCTTCGGCATCCCATACACCCTAGTACAGACCTCTGCACCTCAGCTTAGGCCTATGCTGGGTTCCTATACCCCAACATACACATTTTACAACATTATAAAATAAGTAATTTTCATTCATTTCATTCAAGTTTCTTCCATTGGTAAACTACCTTCGACTACAACAAATGAGTTTTTAGTTAATTTTAATTTTTTAGCACTTGTTTTCATTCTTTTTTAATTTTGTTAATTTTCTTATTTAAATATTTTGTACTTGTATTCATTATTTATTTTTATATTTTAAAACTTATTCCTTAATTATTTAGCACTTGTATTCATTATTTATTTATTTCAACTATGTATTGAAGTCATGACATTTACGCATGATATTTTGATGTCGATATTGGTGTAGGAAAATTAGAATTTGTCCAATCATGACGTTTATGCGTGATATGATATTTTTAGGTCGATACTGGTGTAGGTAGGAAAATTATAATTTGTTCAAAAAAGATGAAATGATTATGTTTAATGTGAATGTTTATACTTATTTAATTTATTTATGAGAAGTTTGGCATTGGACAAAAATTGAATGTTGTGTTGTATTATTTGTTATTGGTATTATGTTAGTTGATAAGTAATACCGAATTACATAATAATAATATGTTCAAAAAAGATGAAACGATTATGTTTAATTAAAATGTTTATACTTATTTGCATATTTATGAGAAGTTGGGCGTTGGACAAAAATTGAATGTGGTATTGTACTATTTGTTATTGGTGTTAGGTTAGTTGATAAGTATTACCGAATTACATAATAATAATATGTTACATAATATTATTGTGTGCGTGCGTGTGTGTGTGTATGTGTATGTGTGTTATGGTTTATTTAGATATAAGTTTTATCAGTATTATTGTTTCTTAATAATCATTTTTTAAAGTATTAGCAATTAATTGAATTTTTAGTAACTTTAAATTTGCTTTAAGTAAATTTGAAACTTAACTAATTATATCGATTTTTTATTATGTGTAAGATATGCATTAAGTTAGTTTGTTTATTAATTAACTTTCTTTTTTGTGTTTGTACTAATTTAAATAGTATAACAATTCTTTTTTGTGTTAATTTATATATGAATTTGTATTAATTAATAGTTTTACATAAACGATAATAATTTTCTATATAATTAAATAAATATAAATTATTGCGTAATCTTTCAGGTATGGCTGAGATTGTACCGATTGAGATTCGTTACGGCAGATCATGGGTCACATTATCAGATGGTTCTAAGAAATATCGTGGTGGAAGGGTCTGACTTTTAACCATTCCGAAAAATGTCAAGTTTCAACAGTTATTACATATGATATATGATTGCACTCAAATAGATCAAACAGAATTCATTATCCACATTAAAACAAGTTTTGAAGTCGATGAAACCATACCTGTTATATATGTGGATATTGTAGCTGACTCTGATGTAACTGCTTTTATAAGCAGTATTGTAGTTACAGGCGACAGGCATCTCAGGCTGTTGTATGTCACTACAGAGAGGATAGCTGCTAATGATCACAGGGTATTTTGTACTCCTTTGCAGTCTGCTGATCCGAATGCGCATGGACAATCATTTGTTTTTTCCTGGGGGAGCAATCAATTCAACCAAGATTAACATCATTCACTAACTCATGTTAATGCTATAGACTTATGTTAATGCTATAGAACATTCACTGAGACGTCATGAATATCCTAATTTCCCGAACAATACTCTCCGTATCGGTACAATAAAGACCTTGTACATGATCATTTTGATATTCAGCCGTATATGGAGAGCGAAGGCTTTGACATTCCATTTAACACAATTAGGACCCTTGATAGGAATTATTGTGATGAGGTTAATGAGACGACAATGAACTTTGGCCGTGGACAAAATCAAAGAATTAGATCAACAGGTTGTCAGCCGAATATGTCAACTCTGTCAACTTCTTGCAGTTTGCCACCATTTCCACCTTCCAATTCTTGTTTGGTTGATGCGTTCTTTAGTTCTACTTCCGATGCCATATGTGCTGGCCAGATTTTCAATTCAAAAAAAGAGTTAAGAGATGCATTAGGAATGATGGCACTGAGGATTCATTTCCAGTTTAAAGTTACCAAGTCTGCATTAGACCGGTTTAAGGCAAAATGTGTTGTTGATGGGTATAAATGGCGCATTCGAGCAACTAACACAAATGCAAATGACCAATTCTATTAAAAGAATTGAAACATGTCACACATGTCGAAGCGATCAGCTACAACTGAACCATCGTCAAGCAAACAACCGATTTATCGGTGAATATGTAATAGATAAGTTTCAAGATCCAAGTAGAATTTACACTTCAAATAACATCCGAGATGACATACATCGAGAATTTGGAGTATTTGTGTCCTACCATAAGGCCTAGCTAGCCAGAGAAGAAGCACGTGCATTGGCGTGTGGGGATCCATCTGAACCATTTCAATTACTCCCATGTTATTGCCATGTTTTGGAACAAAGAAACCCTGACACAGTAATGAACATACAAACTGACAATGAAGACGATTTCATATACTTCTTCATGGCACTTGGTCCGTCTGTGCATGGTTTTATTTCATCAATCCGTCCCGTGATTGCCATTGACGAAATGTTTTTAAAGGGTACATACCAGAGAACCATGTTCGTAGTTGTGGCAGTTGACGGAAATGACCAGATTTATCTTATTGCATTTGGAGTAGGAGACTCTGAAAATGATGCATCTTGGGAGTGGTTCTTAATAAAGCTACGAGATGCACTTGGACCAGTGACCGATTTGGGTTTGTGTCAAACCGACATAATATCATAATTAAGGGTGTTCAGACAGTGTTTCTTGAGTCATACCACGGCTTCTGTTCATACCATATTAAAGGAAATTTCAAATCAAAATGCAAGCTGAAAGACCGTAAGAAAAATGTTTTCCTTATGGGATTGCAGGCTAATATGACCCTTCCTTGTTCACCAGTGCAAGATTCGAGAGATGTCATTACTTACTTTTTTCACCAAATGATTATGCAAGCTAGGTACATACTCATATATCTATACCTGCATTGTAATTAATAAAAAAATATTGTTAAAAATATTATATTATATATATGTGTGAATTGAAAATTAACTGTAAAATATTATGATTATTACCTGCAGTGTAATAGACATCCCAGCAATATTATACTTTGCCCTGAAACTTTGTCCCACTGCAGCTAACTCTGCCACATCATTCTGGTACTTAATGTACTGGCTTACCATAATATGACGCTATTTGACAACTATGTATTAAAACACAACAAATCCCTATAGATACTGATTAAAGCGCTCGAGATCCTCAGTCATGTGCAACAACCATAAATCAGCTCGAGCGCTACCCGCCCGACCAATAAGGAACCTCTCTAGCATGTAGAATAGTGACAACCATACTGCATCCAAGTCGGGTATAGTATCAAAATCAAGCATGTCGTACACTGACTCAATGTCATCAAAGTAATGGGCTGACGATCGTCAAAATACTCATGCAACAAACGTGTGCCCTTTGGTAGATTAATAACTGGATAATGTCCACACTGCAAGCCAGTAATTAACCCAAAATCCGTGCATGAAAAGCGAGTTACTTGCCCCCCAACATAAAATCGCATATCATTACTACCCTCGACGCGAACTTTATGCAACAACATGTAGTGAATAAGAATAAGGGAATGGTGTAAGCCTTCAAGTGACAAGAAATGTCCAAAATATGACTGCCTAAATATGTCTACTTGCTCCACTGTTAATTTGATCCAAATATGCTATATCACTCCAAATCGAGACAAACATGCCCCCTCGCCATAAAAGTGGTCACGTGTCAGAATTTTTAACTGTGGTTATTCAGCTATTTGTACTCGAATAAATTGCACCAACAGAAAGTTAATAAATTAATTTTCTTAAAGAACCTAAATAAATTTATATATAAACAAAAAGGTAATAAATAAATAAATGTAAATAGATAAATTTATATATAAACAAAAACTACTAAATAAACAAATGTAAATATATAAATTTATAAATATAACTACTACAATAATAGCACAATATATATATATATATATATATAAATTGCGTTAGGTACAATATATAAAACCTAAACATAGTTATATATAAATATAAGTAAATATATATATCAACAAATATGTAGTACAAAAATTTATATGACAATTTATATATAAATGTGTGTGTGTGTGTATTGTACCTAACACCATTTTTATATATATTAAAATGTAAATAGATAAACTTTAATATATCTAACTACTACAATTAATTCTACATAAATAAATTATATATATTATTTTCTAGATATATTTATGTATAAATGAATAAATTTAAATTTAAACTTAAATATTCTTAATTTTATTTTTAAAAAACCTAAATAAAATTTTTTATTTATTAATAAATAAATCTATATACAAACAAAAATCTATTAAATAAATTTATATTACAATATTGTATATCTAAATGTGTGTGTGTGTGTGTGTGTATAAATATTGTACCTACCTAAATTTATATATAATATATATATTTATATAAATATATGTAAATAGATAAATTTATAAATCTAACTACTACAAGAATTGCACAATATATAAATTTATATATATATATATATATATATTTATATGCAAATGGATAAATATAAATATAAACTTAAATATTCTTAAATTTTTTTTAAACCTAAATATATTTATACATAAATATATATATATATATATATATCAACAAACATGTAGTACAAAAATTTATATTACAATTTATATATAAATGTGTGTGTGCATATAAATATATATATATATATATATATTGTACCTAACACCATTTATATATATATTAAAATGTAAATAGATAGATTTTAATATATCTAACTACTACAATTAATTCTACATAAATAAATTTTATATATGTTATTTTCTAGATATATTTATATATAAATGAATAAATTTCAATTTAAACTTGAATATTCTTAATTTTATTTTTAAAAGACCTAAATAAAATTTTATATTTATATATAAATAAATCTATATATAAACATAAAATTACTAAATAAATTTATACTACAATATTGTATATCTAAATGTGCGTATATATATGTATATATATATAAATATTGTACCTAACTAAATTTATATATAATATATATATTTATATATTGCACCTAAATAAATTTATATGTATATAAATATATTTATATATTGTACCTAAATTAATTTTTAGAAATAAACACTTAAAATAAATTTAATATATAATTTACATATACTAAAATTTATTTAAAAAAGAAAAAAGCAGCCACCCCTACTGGCTGTCGCCGGCAGCCGTCGAGCTGACAAATGCACAAATTTTCTATATTCTATATTCTAACTTCTAACTTCTCTACAAACTACTACTAATTTCTAATTTTCTAAAAATAAAATAAACTTTAAGTTTTCAATTAACTAACAAATATTAAAATTACCTTTTTGTAGTCGAAAAATATTTGTTGCCGGAATTTGTTGCCGGAATTTTAGAGAGAAAATGGAAGTGTTGGATCCAAGAAGAGATGAAATTGGACCCAAAAATGTTGCTGTAAATAATAAAATTTTGGTAATTTAATAATGATTAAAAATTGAAAAAGCCTGTTGTACTGGGGTGTTGCACCCCAGCACAGGCCTGTGCTGGGGTGCAGAGAATTGAGCTGAGGTACAGACGGTGCAACGGTGTAAACGACTGGGTGCAGAGGCTAGAGTCCACACCACAGGTGGGCTATGTTTGGGGTCTATGGCGAGTTGGGGTTCACATGAGCTGACTTCAAAACTATAAAAATAATTTTTTATTTATTAATTTTGAATTTTAAATTTATTAATTTTGAATTTTAAATTTATTAATTTCAGTTTTTTTTATTTAAATTAATAAAAATTATAAAAATAAATTTAATATTTTTA
This sequence comes from Cedrela odorata, assembly GCA_035584115.1. Taxonomy (NCBI): domain Eukaryota; kingdom Viridiplantae; phylum Streptophyta; class Magnoliopsida; order Sapindales; family Meliaceae; genus Cedrela; species Cedrela odorata. The sequence continues at coordinate 6,478 of JAXCLQ010071596.1, forward strand.
AATTGTTGTATTTTTTCAATATTAAAATTAGGCAAATTAATAAAATAAATAACTAAAATAAAAATAAAATAATTGAAAAAATATAAATAAAATATAATTAAAATAAAGTGGGTCTAAGTTGGGATAAAGGACCCTAGCACGGGCCCACTATACATTTAATTTATTTATTTTCAATTTAATTTTTAATTTTTAATTTCAAGTTCATTATTTAAATTAAGAAAATTTATATGAACAAATTTAATATTTTTAAATTGTTGTATTTTTACAAAATAAAATTTGGACAGATTAAAAAAATAAATAAATAAAAACAAAATAATTAAAAAAAATTAAATTAAATATAATTAAAAAAAAGTAGGGCATGAACTGGGGTGCTAGATCCTAACTTAATCTTGTGCCTGGGTGCTAGATCCCAACATAAGCCTGAGCTGGGTGCAGGACCCAGCATAGGCCCACCAATAATATATTATATTATATATTTATTTTGAATTTATTAATTTTTTATTTAAGTTTTATTATTTAAATTAATAAAATAATGGTTGAAAAAATTAATATTTTTTTAAATTGTTGTATTTTTTACAAATTTAAAATTTATTAAATTATAAAACATTAAATTAAATTAAATTAATCAAAAAAATAAAAAAATTAAATAAAATATAATTTAGAAAAAGTGAGGCCCAAGCTAGGGTACAGGACCCCAGCGTAGGCCTGGGCTGGGGTGCAAGAACCCAGTAGGAGCCTCATCCACTATTTATTATTATTTTTTTAAAAAAATTATATATTATATTATATATTTTTAATATAATTTTCATTTTTTTAATTTAATAAATTTAAAAAATTATTTTTTTGTCGCTTTTTTATGTATTCATTCTTTTATTTATTTACTTTTTTATTTTTATTTATTTTGTTTATCTTACAAAAATTAAAAAACAAATTAAAATTAAAAAATTTATTAGTATGTTAATTGTAAATAAAATTTAAATATATATTTATTTTTAAAATAAGTTTCATTTTTTATTTAATAAAATTTTTATTAGTAATTTTTATTTTTTACAAATTTTTTTGATCATTTTTTAATTTCTTTAATTTTAAATTATTAAAATCTTTATAATTTTTTTAAAATTTACACAATAAATTTACATCTTTATAGTAAATTTAATAAATGTAACGTAACGAATTATTATTTATTAAGTAAAATTTGTACAAATAAAAAAATTAAAAATTAAAAAAATTAACTATACATGGTTATTGTAGTTTTAGGGTTTTATATTTTAGAGTTTGAATACTATAAAATTATTATTATGACACATACTGTAGAGTTGTACTGTAACGTTTAATTAGTTACGAGGATAAAAATGTCCAAATCGCTTGAAATTGGACCGTTTCATAAAACCAAATTAAAATTAGTCAAATTCATAATCAGAATAGTATTATTTTGAGAATTTTCCCTACCAGATCTCAAGACTTTTCAAAATGTTGAGACTCAAACAAGAAGAAACATATATAAAAACCTTTCACTTAATCTAAGTTCAAGAAACTCAAAACCCACCAAAAGCAAATCAAAGTACTTAAAATCATCCAAACAATTGAGTCATAATACTAAAAGAAAAACAAAAAATCGTTATAAATGAAGATTGGTTCAACTTTCAGCTTTTCAAAATTATGAGCATCCACACTCCACAAACACCACAGTTTTCTACCTTTTTACCACCAAAATTTGCTTCAATAGAATGAAATTCAAAACTTTAAACTAACTATCCGAACATAAAAATCAATTTAGAACATCTTGAAACGATAATCGTCATGTTTACTTAACAATTTAATTTTAATTTATTTAACAATTAGTGAGAATAAATCTTCTTTTAAAAAGAAAAAAAATTATAATTTTCTTAACAATTTAATTTTAATTTTAATTTATTTAAACTATTGGTAAAAGAACTTGTATTCTCTATTAGAGAAAAACTTAATTAGAAGATCCAATAGAACTATTCAATATTTTTTTCTCTCTCATTATTACAATTACTATCATAATTAATTAATATTAAAATAAGTATATAGATTACAAAATTTTATTACATAAACATTTAAATTTTATTAAAAATATTAAAATACATTCATCACACCTAAATTTTTTTAATTAAAAAATCATTGAAATTACATTCTCTCTTTTGGTTCTACTTTTACATCACTTCAATAACATTAATATTTTATCTCAAACATGAATGAATATGAAGGGGAATTATCAAATACTTACCATGGGATTTATGGAAATTTCAATTTATGGAAAGTATCGTCGAAAAGTACACTTACCTCTCCTAAATCATTTGTTGACTAACACTATTTCTTGCAATTATATAAATAATCCTAATAGTTAAATTTGATGAATGCAACAATAAGTCCATAAATCTTACCTTGTTGATTTAATTTAAGAAATTATTAATAAATAAGTTTTATTTATTTATTTATTATTATTATTGTTAAAAATAAATTTCTAATTTTTTAATTGGGGATCTATTCATGTACATATTTGTAAGTTTAGTAATGTTAATACGAGATTAAAATCTTTCTTAAGCGAAATATGAAATTTGTTAACATTAAAATTACAATCCTAGCTTAAATTAAAATTCATAAATATCTAAAAAAAAAATACTATTATTGTAAACTATATATATATATATATACACTATTGATATGAAACTTTTTATTTAACATTTATGTAGATGATTTTGTAATACTCCAAAATTTAAATTAAGAATATTTTAGTCATTTTACACATTAGGGGTAATTTAGTCATTTTATAAATTATGTCGGGGTAATGAAAACCGAGTAAATAACTTTGTATTAATGTTTACTTAGCTATTGGGAGTGATTTGATAACAATTTACTAAGTTTAAAAAATTTTCCTTATAACTCTATTCTCGCACTCGATCTTTAAACCAAAATTGGCGTTGATTGAAAAATCTGATTGAGGTTTGGTTCTACTGAAAGATAACTCAATAAAGATTTATATGAATTAATTTAGAGTCAAATCTGAGATCAAATAAAGGAGAATTGAAGACTGGAACATAAAAGATTTACAAATAACGTATTTACCTTTTTTCTATTTAAGCTCCTTTTAATTTTTCAGGGGTAAATGTGTAATTTTTACAAATTTTAATCTCAATTAAAGCTGGCCGAGATCAACCATAGTGCATTCAAAATTTTTTTTTTATTTTCAGAACCTCATTTTCCTTTACTTTTTAAATTTTTTTTATTTCTTTCAAATTACTCCATTTCTAACCGATTAAAGTTCCGTTTCTTTCTATAAATCATATTTACACAACACAATCTACACTCTAGAAGCTTCGTTTGGGTGATTCGGTTAACGATTTAGCCAGGAGGAGAATAGTATTACTATTTACAAATTGGAGATTTTTAAAATTACTTGCAATTTGGACGTCGTAGGGTTAAATTGACCACTCGATGTGGTTCCTAACTTCGTTGTTGTAGTATTTTTGTATTTTTTTATAATTCATTGTTCATAACGGGGGTACTGTTCAAGCTAGAAATTACTATTCATGCCGAAAAATACTGTTCATGCCAGAATTACTATTTATCCCAGACAATTTTTGTAAATTATACTTGTTAGGTTATAATTAAACCGATTAGTTGTTAAATTAGGTGAAATTAAATTTTGTCGAAAAATATAAATAGTGACTGTATCATTGCGCTGGATTTAGATTTTGAAATAATGTGTTATCGTGCGGAATTGGTTAGTAAGAGTGAATTAAGTATAATCGATAACTCATGTATTAATCGTTAGATTCAGATTGTAGAATAAAAGAGAATTCAGAAAGGGGGAAAAACTGTTTTATATCAATATCGTAGTTAAATTGTAAGTATGCGTACTTAAATTATTATATTAATAATTAGTATAAATGTGTTTTCCGAAATAAGGAATAGTTATATATAAATTGATTTACATTTTGTTTTATATGGAAAATGAGATCTGCTTTGAGCTATATTTGCATATTGTTGAGGAGAAGTTGTTGATATATTGTTTTAAGGCCATGAGGAGGCCATTGTGTTTTGAATTGTGTTTTATTTCTATTTTCTGTATTTATGACAGCATACTAATCATTACTTTAATTGTTACTAAACCCTAGCCGGGAGACATAAGGGGGGAAGTTTATGTACTTTGAAAGCACATTCTGATTTGTATTATGTGAAGGTACCGGTACATGTGAGATGTAAGGGGTGAAGGGCGGTCTGATATTTGACCCAAAATTTGTACACATCACTGTATATTATTATGTTTTCATTTGACTATTTAAAATTTTAATTCTGAAAATTATTATAATATGTCGTGAATGTCTTGTTAATATGATTTCTGTCTGAAATTGATTTTAAGTTTAAACATATGTTATGTCGAAACTAAATTTATTTAAAATTTTCATTTCAGTATCCACTCACTGAGTTTTCCTCGAAAATCACCCCACCACAGTTTCCCATAAGTGCAGGACTTTCTTCTAGGTGAGAATTCTAGGAAGTATTTGTGAAGAGCATTGAAATTTCAGATTCTCCGTGCAGTCACCTAGGAATTAATGTTTGTAGTCTGTTTTGTAAAATTGAGCACGACGCCCAATTATGTATACAAATTATGAGTATGTCTTCTGTATATTTCTATGCATATACTCTTTTATTTATCAGCATCATGGTTTATGTCTAGAATTGTGTTGATGGGCATGAAGCCCTTAGTATATGTGTATGAGTTCATGCATATAATTTATATTTCTTTGCATTTTAGTTTTATGTACAAGTTTTTGTCTGAGGCTTATAGAGGTAGGAGAATATGCCATCACGATATCGATTTATCGGTATGTGACAAATTTGTTTTATTTTTAAGATAAAATTTTACTCGCATGAAAAATTAGAGAGAGTTTGATACAATGTATGTAATAGTAAAAATGTATATGACTTACCATATGGATGAATAAGTATACTCTATGTATTGAGAGTAAAATTATAAGAATATTTTATTTAAACATTTGTATTAAGTATTAAGTTAAAAAAAATTAACTTAATTTTATTTAAGTGTAACAGTCAAGTTCTTGGTATTAAATTAATTTTATCTCAAAACTTAATCATACTTAATATTCAATTAAATAAATTTAAGGTATATTTAGTATAAATTGTTGAGTTTCACTTAATTAAAAAAAAGCTGAAAAAATATTTAATAAATATTAATTTTTAATAAAAATTTGCTTAAATTTTTACTAATATTT
>JAXCLQ010071598.1:0-11733 GCA_035584115.1 Cedrela odorata
GCCGTTTTTCTCTGGTATGCTTTAAAATGCCAATAATTTCGGCAAAAATGATTTGAAAGATACATTTGTTTTTGAAAATGCTCTAATATGCATTAAAAGTCACCATTCATTTCCCATAACCTCTAAAATGCTTTAAATTAACATCGATTTAGAAAAAAAAAAACGCACTGAAAGCAATGCCTATTGCATAAAATCTCTAAAATGGATTAAACATGGTCATTTTTATCCTATGCACCCTAAAGGCAACCGATTTCACCAAAAATGCAACAAAATTATCTACGAGTTATCATTTTTGCCAAAATCCTCTCAAATGAGTTAAAGGTCACATTTTTGTCCTTTTTTCTTTAAAACGTCACTGATTTCTATAAACAAGCTCTAACATAAACCAAACCGTCGCAACTGGCTTAAAAAATGCTTTAAACATCTTCGAATTAAAAAAAATGCAATAAAATGATCAAAATGATTCCGTTATTGCGAAAAATGAGATAAAATGCATTAAGTGTCACCAGATTTGTTCTATGTGCTCTAAAATGATTTAGACCGTCTCTGATTTCAAGAAACAAATTCAGTCATTGATTTGGTCGAAAAGGCCCTAAAATGCTGTAAACATCACTGTTTTTGCTATAAAAAAAGCTTTAACATGTCACTACTAATGCCAAACACACTCCAAATGACTTTTAAACATCACTGTTTGTTTACTAACAAGCTCTAGGATGTGAAAAACGTTGCCGTTTTTGTTATGTACGCTTTAGAAATCCAATGATTTTGGCAAAAACTATTTAAAAGAAACCTTCTTATGAAAATGCTCTAATATGCATTAAACATCATCGTCTATTTCCTATAAGCTCTAAATGCTTTAAATTAACATCGATTTAGAAAAAAATGCATTGAAAGCAATGCCTTTTGCATAAAATGCTTTCTAATGCATTAAGCATGGTCATTTTTATCCCATGCACCCTAAAAAGTAATTGATTTCACCAAAATTGCAATAAAATGTTCTAAAAGTTTTCATTTTTGCCAAAAATCATCTCAAATGTGATAAAGGTCACCATTTTTGCCCTTTGTTCTTTGACAAGTCACCGGTTTCTTCAAATATGCTCTAACATAATCCAAATCGTCACAATTATTTACTATAAGCTAAAAAAAAATGTTTTAAAGGTCACCAAATTAAAAAAAAACTGAACTAAAATGATCAAAAAGATTCCGTTAATGCAAAAAAAATGATCTAAAATGTTTAAATATCACCAGATTTGTTCTATGTGCTATAAAATGATTTAAATTGTCTCTTTTTTAACCAAACAAGTTCCAAATGACATAAATCGTCATCTATTTGGCCGAAAATGATAAAAAATGCTGTAAACTTCATTGTTTTTGCACCAGAAAGTATAACATGTCCCTGTTGTTGTCACACACTCTAAATGATTATAAAATGTCACTATTGTTGCCATACACACTCCAATGACTTTAAAATGTCACCTTTTTTGTCCTTTGTTCTTTAAAAAATCATTTATTTCTTCAAACATGCTCAAGCATAAACCTAACAGTCACCGTTATAATATAAGCTAAACAAATGCTTTAAACGTTGTCGAATTAAGAAAAAAAGGCAATTGATTTCACCAAAAACGCAATAAAATTTTCTAAGAGTCATCATTTATGCCGAAAATCCTCTCAAATGAGTTAAAGATCACCTTTTTTTGTCATTTTCTTTAAATTATCATCTGTTTCTTCAAACATGCTCTAACATAAACCTAACAGTCATAGTTATAATATAAGCTAAACAAATGCTTTAAGGGTCATCGAATTAAAAAAATGCACTAAAAGATTCTGTTATTGTGATAAATGATCTTAAATGCTTTAAATATCACCAAATTTGTCATATGTACTCTAAAATGCTTTAAATCATCTCTGATTTAACCAAACAAGTTCCAAAATGATATAAATCGTCATCGATTAGGCTAAAAATTCTAAAAAATGGTGTAAACATCACTATATTTCCCCAAAAAGCTATAACATGTCACTGTTGTTGTCACACACACTCCAAATAATTATAAAACGTCACTGTTGTTGCCATACACACTTCAAATGACTTGAAAATATCACTGTTTGTTTACTACTAACAAGCTCTGATATGTCGAAAATGTCGTCGTTTTCTCCTGTATGCTTTAAAATGCCAATGATTTTAGAAAAAACTATTTAAAAGATAAAGCCTATAGGAGAAAATTGGTGACATTTTTGCAACTTAGAGCTTCTTAGTAAACAAACAATGACGTTTAAAAGACATTTGGAGTGCGTATAGCAGCAACAATGACGTTTTATAATCATTTGGAGTATGTATGGCAATAGTAGTGATAATTTATAGCTTTTTTGGTAAAAATAATGATGTTTGTAGCATTTTAGAGCCTTTTTAGCCAAATTGATGATGATTTAAATCATTTTGGAACTTGTTTCTAGAATTTGGAGATGATTTAAAGCAATTTAGAGCACATAGGACAAATCTGGTGATATTTACAACATTTTAGATAATTTTACACAATAATGAAATCTTTTTGATCATTTTAGTGCATTTGTTTTAAATCGGTGACATTGAAAGCTTTTTTTAGCTTATATTAAATAAATGTGATGGTTTGGTTTATGTTAGAGTATGTTTGAAGAAACCGGTGACATTTTAAAGAACAATATCTCATTTGCGAGGATTTTTGGCAAAAATGATAACTCTTAAAACATTTTATTGCATTTTTGGTGAAATTGGTTGCCTTTTAGGTTGCATGGGTTAAAAATGACCACGTTGAATACATTTCAGAGCATTTTATGCAAAAGGCATTGCTTTCAATACATTTTTTTTCTAAATCGATGTTAATATAAAGCATTTTAGAGCTTATGGGAAACAAACAGTGATGTTTAATACATATTAGAGCATTTTCAAAATAATATGTCTTTTAAATAGTTTTTGCTGAAATCATTGGCTTTTTAAAGCATATGGTACAAAAACGACACCATTTTTCACATCTCAGATCTTGTTAGTAAACAAACAGTGGCATTTAAAGGTTATTTGGAGTGCGTATGGCATTAGCAGTGACATGTTATAGGTATTTTTTTTTTGGCAAAAACAATGATGTTTACTGCATTTTAGGGTCTTTTCGACCAAATTAATGATGACCTATATCATTTTGGAACTTATTTCTTGAAATCGGGGACGATTTAAAGCATTTTAAGCACATAGGACAAATCTGGTTATATTTAAAGCATTTTAGATCATTTTAGATCATTTTTTGCAATAACAAAATTTTTTTAATCATTTTAACATTTTTTTTTAAAATCGATGACGTTTAAAGCATTTTTTTTAGCCTATATTAAGTAATTGTGATGGTTTGGATTATGTTTGAGCATGTTTGAAGAAACCAGTAACGTTTTATGCATATTAGAGCATTTTTTAAAAATGTATCTTTTAAATAGTTTTTGCTGAAATCATAGGCTTTAAAAAGCATACAGGACAAAAATGGCAATGTTTTTCACGTCTCAGAGCTTGTTAGTAAACAAACAATAACGTTTAAAAGTTATTTGGAGTGTGTATGACATTAGTCACTTATTGCCTTTTTTTTTTTGCAAAAACAGTGATGTTGACAGCATTTTAGACCTTTTCGACTAAATCAATGACTATTTGTATCTTTTTCAAATTTGTTTCTTGAAATCGGAGATGGTTTAAGACATTTTAGAGCACATAGGAAAAATATGGTGATATTTAAAGCATTTTAGATATTTTTCACAATAACAGAATCTTTTTGATCATTTTAATGCATTTTTTTTAATTCGTTGATATTTAAAGCATTTTTTAGCTTATATTAAATAATTGTGCTGGTTTGGTTTATGTTAGAGCATATTTGAAGAAATCGGTGACGTTTTAAAGAAAAAACGATAAAAATGGTGACCTTTATCTCATTTGAGAGGATTTTCGGCAAAAGTTATAACTCTTAGAACATTTTATTGCATTTTTGGCGAAATCGATTGCTTTTTAGGTGCATGGGATAAAAATGACCACGTTTAACACATTACAGAGCATTTTATGCAAAAGACATTGCTTTTATAGTGCTTTTTTTTTTTTTCTAAAATCGATGCTCATTTAAAGCATTTTAAAGCTTATGGGAAACAAATAGTTATGTTTAATGCAAATTAGAGCATTTTCGAAAAAAGGATTTCTTTTAAATAATTTTTGCTGAAATCATTTGCATTTTCAAACATACAGGAGAAAAATGGCGACGTTTTTGGCATCTCAAAGCTTGTTAGTAAGCAAATAGTGACGTTTAAAAGTCATTTGGAGTGCGTATGGCAACAACAATGATGTTTTAAAATCATTTGGAGTGTGTATGGCAACAATAGTGACTATTTATAGCTTTTTTGGCAAAAATAGTGATGTTTATAGCATTTTAGAGCCTTTTCGGCCAAATTGATGACTATTTATATCATTTTTTGCTATAACAGAATCTTTTTGATCATTTTAGTCCATTTTTTTAATTCAGTGATGTTTAAAGCATTTTTTTTTAGCTTATATTAAATAAATGTGATGGTTTGGTTTATGTTAGAGCATGTTTGAAGAAACTAGTGACATTTTAAAGAACAAAGAACTAAAATGGTTTACTTTATCTCTTTTGAGAGGATTTTCGGCAAATATGATAACTCTTAGAACATTTTATTGCTTTTTTAGCGAAATCGGTTGCCATTTAAGATGCATGGGATAAAAATGACCACATTAATGCATTTCAAAGCATTTTATGCAAAAGACATTGCTTTCAGTGCATTTTTTCTAAATTGATGTTAATTTGAAGTATTTTAGAGCTTATGGGAAACAAACGGTGACGTTTAATGCATATTATGGCATTTTGGAAAAAAGTATCTTTTAAATAGTTTTTGGCGAAATCTTTGGCATTTTAAAGCATACAGGAGAAAAACAGCGATGTTTTTGGCATCTCAGAGCATCTTAGTAAACAAACAGTGACTTTGTAAAGTCATTTGGAGTGTGTATCGCAACGACAATGACGTTTTAAAATCATTTGGAGTATGTGTGGTAACTACAGTGACATGTTATAGCTTTTTTTTTTTTTTTTTACAAAAACAATGATATTTACAGAATTTTAGAGCCTTTTCAATCAAACCAATGACGATTTATATCGTTTTGAAACTTGTTTGTCAAATAGGAGATGCTTTAAAACATTTTAGAGCACATAGGACAAACCTGGTGATATTTAAAGCATTTTAGATCATTTTTCACAATAACGGAATCTTTTTGATCATTTTAGTGCTTTTTTTTAATTTAGTCGTTTGATCAATCATTAAACATGGTCATTTTTATCCCATTGACCCTAAAGGTAACCGATTTAGCCAAAAATGAAATAAAATGTTATAAGAGTTATCATTATTGCCGAAAATCCTTAGATGCTCGTGATCAAATTGTTCGTAATTCTTTGGATGTTCCTTAAGGCCCGATAACTAGATCTAAAGCGAAGGAGATTAAAAATGCATTAAATGGATTTGTTCATAACATAATGGCACAAGAGGCCCAATCCATTACTTTACTTGCACAGTTGAGCTCAGTTGAAGATTATGGATGGTATAATTTCATTTAAGTATCAAAAGAAGAGAGTCCAAGGCTTTGATAGGCCTCGTTAAATATGGGTCAAATTCGTCACTATTTCTTGGGCTAATTACTCTTATTATAGTTTAGGAGTGTTTTGGTAATTTTCTATTTTTGGGCTATTGGACTCGAATTTTATTTTACTTGTATTACTTTATGAGACCTTGGTATGGGTGGGAGTGTTAATTTGGAACACAACACGATTATTCGACACGAATTCGATATAATTAAACGGATTGGGATTTAAAAAAATTGATACAAATAATAATCGTGTCATATTCGTATCGAATCCAAAATAATCGTGTTGTATTATTGTCTAACCCGCTTAATTTGTTTATTTGTTTAGAACACGATCAAAACGACATCGTTTTAATATGATATATAAGCTAAATAGAACAGACGAATTTAGGGTTCCATTCTTTCTAGCCTCCACCCTCTGTCTGCCCCTTCATTTCCACTATGCCTTATATTTTATTTCCTTCATTCATCTTCTCCTCTCTACAGTTTAATTCAACCTGTCAATTGCCACCTTCTTCATCTATTTATTAATTCAACAGAAAATGGAAAAACTTTTAAGCTTGCTTGCTGCTTTCTTAACTTGAAGAAAACACAATTTCCTTCTTGTAAATCTTCTATTTTCTTTCTTCAATCTGTTGGTTTTGTATCGTATAATTCCTCTATTCTTGTTTTGATTTCTTTTGTCTATTGTTCTATATTGGTAAAGTTCTCTCTTTTAGCATCAGGGTTTGTTTCATTTTCACCCCTTTTGTTTTTGTTTTGTCAAATCTTTTTCCCTTTTTGGGTATTCTCTCTTTCTTACTTTTCTACAGTTTGGAATGTTTTTGTAATTGTTTTTTTTTCAATTGGGTTTGTCGCCATGTCCACAGTTTGGTTCAACTTTAAAGTTTATTCATTACCTTGTTTATATCATTGAGGCAACCCCTTGCTAGTTTTAAAATTTCCTATTAATAAAGTTTTTCTCAATGTTTTGTCTTGAATATGAATAAGTGATTGTTCATGTGACCAAAGCAGTGTTGAATAGACAAAGCAATTGTAACTTTTAAGTAAGAGTTTGCAGAAACCGTAGTAGAGGTAGCAAAAGAGTGTTGATTGATATTTTGTTTTAGATCTTGGTTTATAAGTTGATGTTTTGTTTCAGATTTGGAAAGTGATGAAGAAATCCTTACGGATGTAATTCTACATAATCTCAAACGTGAACTCAATGTATGGGTTTTCGAATTTCAGGATTATTTGTGGATGTAATTTGTTTCAAATTTCTTATTATGATAATTGATATTTTGTTTCAGAGATCTTGGTTTAGAAATTTAATGTATTTATTGTTGTTATAATTAATTAATTTAAAAGTAGATGAACAATTATTATTGTTGTAATCAATTAATTTTAAAATGAATTAAAATTTTGACAACAAATTAGTAAACAATTAATTTATAATGTGTTTAACAGTAATTATATCAAACAAATAATCATGTCTAAACAAATTTTGTCTGATTAAATGAAGCGTATTCAAATTTAAATTTTTGACTCAAATAATAAACGAATCGTATTCGTATCGATTCCAATAATAAACGAATCATATTTGTGTTGACACAGATACGATTCGTTTATTAAAATTGAAACCCCTAATTATGGGCTAAATTCCAAGTCAAAATTAATATCATTAAGTTTTTCAAATTAAAAATCTTAATTTTTAAAAGTATGATGTAGTTAAAGATGTTATAACCCTTAACGATGGGGAGGGGGGAGGGGGAGGTAACAAAAATACATCTTTTTAATGTGAGTTAAACTTTTTTTTCAAATTCTTTACATAAACTTGAAATTTAAAACTTATCAAGAGTGATCGTGTGGCGTTCTCTTTCGGAATATCATTGGTTAGTTGCTTAATTGCGAGTTTCCGGTCAATGGTTAACTTTCCAACATTTGTTTGGCTATTCAGGTTTTTAAAGCGTCGTTCTTTGGAGGTTTGCATCAGATTTGGTATCAGAACTTAGGTTCCAAGCATGTTTTATCCATTTATCGTTTGTCTTCTTATTTTCAATATTTAGTTTTAGGATTTTTGGCTATTTTCTCCTTTAGTTGACTTGCTACTATTTCTTAGGGAGGGGAGCCAATTTAACTAGCCCAAATAATTTTTATAAAAAAACTAAATTAAAAAAATGAAATTAAAAAAACAGAAATTAAAAAAAAAATGAAATTCATTATAAAAAAAAGGAAGTTGATTTAGGGTTTTTGATAAGTAAAAGAAACTAGTTGGTCTTTCTAGCTAGTTTATTCTTATTTGGGCTAATTAAATTGTTTGACCTTGTTTGGTGGTTGATTTGGACATAATTTGGAACAATTTTTCTCTTGGGATCAAATCTGAAGTTAGGATAAATTTGGGTTAGACTTAGCACTTTAGAACCTCTAACTTGGGTTTTATGGTTTAGCTAGACACCTTTAGGTAATTTTGGCCAAATTTCTATTCTTTATACTTAATTTTTTATTTATTTTTGAATTTATTTCTCTCCTGTCCGTGTTGGTCTTTTGGTTTGTTTCCTTATTTTAATTCTTTTTATTTGTTCAATTCAACTTGTTTCTAATTGTCTTTGTAATTCTAATTCGGTTTTGTTTGTTTCCCAGTGTCAATTAGGGTTTCATTACTCTTTTAGCAATTATTCTTAAATTTCTTGTTGCCAAAACTTTATTTACTTGTTTTTAGGGCTTAGATTCATATTCTTACATTCTTAGTTTCGTTTCCATGTCAATTCCATTCCGTTGAGAATCATTTTGATTAACTTGTGATATTCGTTGGATTTAAAGCACAAGATTGCCACTTGAATTAGTTTATTTAAAAGAAAACTATCTAAAGAAGCTTGAGCGATAAAAGACAAGAGTGTGTTTTAATGTGAGTTAAACTTTTTTTTTAAATTCTTTACATAAACTTGAAATTTAAAACTTATCAAGAGTGATCGTGTGGCGTTCTCTTTCGGAATATCATTGGTTAGTTGCTTAATTGCGAGTTTCCGGTCAATGGTTAACTTTCCAACATTTGTTTGGCTATTCAGGTTTTTAAAGCGTCGTTCTTTGGAGGTTTGCATCAGATTTGGTATCAGAACTTAGGTTCCAAGCATGTTTTATCCATTTATCGTTTGTCTTCTTATTTTCAATATTTAGTTTTAGGATTTTTGGCTATTTTCTCCTTTAGTTGACTTGCTACTATTTCTTAGGGAGGGGAGCCAATTTAACTAGCCCAAATAATTTTTATAAAAAAACTAAATTAAAAAAATGAAATTAAAAAAACAGAAATTAAAAAAAAAATGAAATTCATTATAAAAAAAAGGAAGTTGATTTAGGGTTTTTGATAAGTAAAAGAAACTAGTTGGTCTTTCTAGCTAGTTTATTCTTATTTGGGCTAATTAAATTGTTTGACCTTGTTTGGTGGTTGATTTGGACATAATTTGGAACAATTTTTCTCTTGGGATCAAATCTGAAGTTAGGATAAATTTGGGTTAGACTTAGCACTTTAGAACCTCTAACTTGGGTTTTATGGTTTAGCTAGACACCTTTAGGTAATTTTGGCCAAATTTCTATTCTTTATACTTAATTTTTTATTTATTTTTGAATTTATTTCTCTCCTGTCCGTGTTGGTCTTTTGGTTTGTTTCCTTATTTTAATTCTTTTTATTTGTTCAATTCAACTTGTTTCTAATTGTCTTTGTAATTCTAATTCGGTTTTGTTTGTTTCCCAGTGTCAATTAGGGTTTCATTACTCTTTTAGCAATTATTCTTAAATTTCTTGTTGCCAAAACTTTATTTACTTGTTTTTAGGGCTTAGATTCATATTCTTACATTCTTAGTTTCGTTTCCATGTCAATTCCATTCCGTTGAGAATCATTTTGATTAACTTGTGATATTCGTTGGATTTAAAGCACAAGATTGCCACTTGAATTAGTTTATTTAAAAGAAAACTATCTAAAGAAGCTTGAGCGATAAAAGACAAGTGTGTGAGCTCATTAGAGAGTAAAAGCCTTATATTTTGTATGAAACACGAGTAAACAGAGTGACATTATTTCGAGTGTACACATGTGAGGGATTGATTGTGAGTTCTTTAATTAATTAACATAATGTCTAAAAGTGGATTTGAAATTGATAAAAATAAACAAGAGTTTATCTTAAAAGCAATGCAACAACAAATGGAAAAATTCATTTAAATTTTGGGAAACTTAAAAGTAGACATGGCAGAAGTGAAGCAGGGTAAATTTAAGAGTGAGTCTAGCACACGTAAGATTAGTAGGCGGGTTCCTGAGCTACCTTTGGGTTCTAATAGTGAGTTTGAAGTTGAAAAAGAGTTTGATAAAAACTCAATGGTTAATGAAGGTACGAACGGGCAAAGAGGAGATAAGATTGATGGGGAGACATAGGCAGAATCGTTGCGATAAACATGGTAAGGAACGGAATGGTGTAGGTCATAATTTGGGTAACATTAAGATGAAGATATCACCATTTCAGGATAAGAATGACCCACAGTTATACATAGAGTGGGAGCAGACATAGGTGGGACCAATTATTGTTGAGTAGGAGAAGGAATAGGGAGCATTTAATAGACACTTGGGATGAGATAAAGACCACTATAAGGAAGAGGTTTGTGCCTAGTTATTATTATAAGGACTTACATTATAGGTTACAAACTTTTACTCAAGGTAGTAGGAATGTCGAGGATTATATTAAGTAAGATAGCGACTGCCATGATTAAGGTAGATGTAGTTAAGGATAGGGAGGCTACTGCGGCTAGGTTTCTTAATTGGCTTAATAGAGATATAATTGATATGGTAGAGCTCCAGCACTATGTAGAGATAGAGGACATATTCCTTAAGGCTATAAAGATAGAAAGGCAACTTAAACAAAAGGGAGTAGTTAGACCTATTACAATGATGGGTTCAGGTTCCACATCTTGGAAACCAAATTGGGCTTTTAAGGATAATAAACTAGTTACTTGAACTAGAGACAAGGGCGTGAAGTAGAAGGGCCAAGTAATGGGTTAATCAAAGGATAAAGGTAAGATGTAGATCAGACAAGAAGAAATAGAGACATTAAGTGCTTTAGGTGTCTGAGTAGAGGTCATGTTACTTTGCAGTGTCCTAAAACGAGAGTCATGATTTTGAAAGATTCAGGAGGAATAGAGACTGAAGAGGATGAGAGCAATCGTAGTGATGAAATGCTTGCATTAGAAGATGCTAGTGATATAGAGTATGCCGTAAGTGGCAAGGCCTTAGTGATTAGGCATACCTTAAATACTAAAGTTAAGGATGTGAAGAATGAGCGTGTGCTGAGAAATAATATTTTTTACACTAAGTGTCACGTTCAGGATAGAGTATGTAGCTTGATCATAAATGGTGGAAGTTCTGTGAACGTTGCTAGTAAACTTCTTATTGATAAGTTGAGCCTGCACACTGTTAAACATCCTAGACCTTATAAGTTATAGTGGTTGAATGATTGTGGTAAAGTCAAGGTTAATACGCAGGTAATAGTGGCATTTTCGATAGAAAAGTATAAGGATAAGATGTTATGTGACATAATACCTATGCAGACAGGGTAGACCTTGGCAGTTTGATAGGCATGCTATTCATGATGGGTATAGTAATAAGTACTTCTTTAAAAAAGAAGGTAAAAATATTACATTAGCACTAATGACACTTAAGCAAGTTTATAAGAAGCAACTTAGAATATAACTATTTCTTGAAGAATTTAGGTCTAGTGAGACCGAGAGTGGGGGTATTCTTAAGAGTGATGGAAAATCTAAGAGCAAAAGAAAATTGGATAAGAAGTTGAGTGTGAATGTGAACTATAGGAAGGTTAAGGAAGCTTTTTATAGGAAAAAGTCTCTGATTGTACTGTGTACAAAGGAGCTTATTTGAGCACTGACGATATTAACCCTTTTGTGTCTACTTGTGTTGTTTCCCTTTTGTAAGAGTTCGATGACATATTCCCTGAAGAGATGCCAAGTGAGTTGCCACCGATTTGAAGGAATAAGCACTAAATCGACTTTGTGCCTAAAGCAGTTATTCCTAACCGACTAGCTTACAGAGCCAATCTTGAGAAGACGAAAGAGTT
>JAXCLQ010071599.1:0-11726 GCA_035584115.1 Cedrela odorata
GAGTGTGCACTATCTTTACTTCAAAGAGAGAGAGAGAGAGAGAGAGAGAGAGAGAGAGAGAGAGAGAGAGAGAGAGAATTATTGTTGAATGTACACTAAGATAGGTTTGACTAGTATAGAGAAGCATATTAATATGAGGCTGAATTTTTACATCATAGAAGGTAGAACTCTTCAAATTTTCAAATGTAATCTAGGATTTAAAACTTGTAAATATGAGTAATTACTAGTTTGATGCATGAGATTACATGTCTTGTAAAAATGAGTAATTACTTTTATGTTAAATTTTATGTTATGAATTGTAAAGCTGGTGTACTGTCTGTAAAACTTGTGTTGTAGTAGTCGAACCCATGTGAATATTAATACAAGTTAAAAGAGCATGATGAACAAGTCAAATCTTGATAATCTAATAGATTAGCAATTTCCAAAAATCACAAATTTTGATTAGAGTGGGAAGCTTTAATTTGAGTGATGGGATAAGTTTACATAATTGTCTTGCTAAACTTGATTGCTTTGTCAAATCAAAACTTTGATAGTTATGTAGGCCCAACTGTTGACTCAAATTGCTTTATGATTGTATGATTAGTGACAGTATTAAGTAACCTATTTTTATCTCAACACATAATGTCAACAAATTTATGAAGCTAATTCAAAGTTTCTTAATAAGATTTAAGCAAATAGGAGAAAAGAGAAGGCATCATTACAAATTATCCAGGTATTGGATTGACAAGCTTCCTACAGCTTTCATTTTATGGTTTTTCCATGAGAGAAAATTCTCTCACAAATGTTATTCACTTGCTACCATGAATAGGACTTAGAGTATTTTAGTTTCCATTGAGACCATTATAGATAAGCTGGTAGAACTATTGATGCTTCAGCTACATTAGTTACTAGTTAGTTTAATTGATAACAAGAGGTTCGAGATCTGCTTCCTGCTTACATTAGAATTAGAAAGAAGTCTAATTTACACAATGCTACAGGGGAGAGAGAGGGAGATTTGTTGTGATTGTAACGAAACATTAGCACTAAACATGGAAGGTGAAAACTCAAAATCAAATGAACCCCTTTGACAAGGCTATGTTGTAGCACCTTATAAATGCACATATGTTTGGATTCCGGATGGTATAATTGTAAGGTTAAAAGTGACCTATTTGTCCTATGCATTACCCATTGAGGGAACAATGTGCTTTCCCAGTCTGCTTCCACCATGTCCATGTGATAGAAACTAGATAGAACAAAGGGTGCGGTTGTGTTTGTAATGAGTGGTATATTTGACATTATGTGGACTCCAATTTGTTAGTGTCAATCAACTTGCAAAGACGTCACAATTTGCATTGGAAAGGTCAATGGACAATCAAGTGAAAAAATCATTTCATTCTATGTTAGGCCTTAAATACTAATATTTTGCCCTTATATTCTAGTTCATTTTAAACTTACTAGTTCTAATATCAAATATCGTTGGTTTCTAAGTCTGATCTCTTTGGCGACATGTAAGAACTTCTCTAGCTGTATCTGCAATAGGATATAATGCAATCTTTCAATATTCAAGCCACAGTCTAAACCTAGGGGACTTAATAAAAGATATTCCCAGAGAGAATAAACTCTACATATGTGCCATCGTCATGTGAAACAAGAACATTATGTCAAGTCAATGTCGGCATGCCATTGTTAATACATAAAATGCTTATAATTATTCTTCTGTGACGAATTTATGAAATTTGGCTGTGGGGAACCACCAATATTTGATAAGTGGCCTAAGTTGATTTATACGCTGATAGTTAATTTATTCTGATTTGACATAATTCTTACCAAAGCTATCGAATTCCTCAGAAAATTGTCCACTAAAATTAGTGGTCTCAAACCCCGCCAACGCACAATTTCTGCTAATATCCATGCAAATACAGTAGAATTTGTAACATCATAATACTTTTCATTCGTATAAAGAGTGTTTGGCTTTCTATCCGTTTACAGATTTAAGTTATGCAGGGGGCTACTGGGTACCGAACCGAGGAGATATGGAAAATCTCTTTTGCCTTTGCCTTTGCCTTTGTAGCTGAATGCTTGGTGACCCCTCAGTTACTGTTGGTTAGTGTCAACTGTTTGGGTCTCTTTCATGTTGCAGAGCCAAAAATGCTTTTAATTTGGCGCTTTTTCAGGGCATAAGCACATGGTGATTTTATGTCATTTTGGGCCACATCATAAATTTACAGAATAAAATGGGGTCAGGGTGCCTGGGAAAGAAAACCAAAGCCTTCTGTCTTGTTATTCAACGTTTAGTTAATTTAATGAATTATTTGGTCATCCAAATTATAATCAAGACCAGCAGAGGTTTTTTTTTTTTTATTAAATGCTTTCAAAAAACTGGACTCATTGATAAGAATTTGATTTGGTAGGAGTGGTTCTCAACATAGTCGTGAAAATCAGACTAGTTCATGCACTTAATTAAGTGATTAGGTCTAACAATTACTCTTTTCTCAAAATAAATAAATAAATAATTATTATACATAAAATTAAAATCCTTTTCTATCCCTTATGTGAGCAAATTTAAGTTCTAAACTTGTTGCATAATTTTAAAATAGCTTATCCATTGAATCAACCAAAATTTCAAGAAGCATTCTACACGATACAACTTGCTTTTAAATGCTATATAATGTAGATGCGGACATTATTATGAAGAAACTAGCAATTAAATGCTTCCAACTGCTTCACGAAATCATGTAAGTGGTACATAGCTAGTGCAAATCTTATAATAATTGCAATGGATATACATCTAGATTTGAGTAGAAAACTAACACACTACTACTGCTTTGATATATATATATATATATATATAATTAATATTAATGTCATCTTCATTCATTTTTCTCTGTTTTGTCTCACTTTTTCATCGAGTTCTATCTTTCCTTTGCTTTGTTTGGATTTACGTCTTATTTTGCTTTCTGTATAATTCTCTTTTTGGTGATATCGATAGCTAGTGTTATCAGAGTATAATTATATATAACCCTGGACCAGTTATCTTCAATGACTGTGTAACCCTAGCAAGCCAGCAAAGCTACAATAATCAGAGAGAGAAAGAGAAGAGCTTAATTGGCTTTACCTAAATCAAAAAGGTGAACAAGATAATAACACTTATTTTATACAATTTCAAATATGCATTCAATAATTAAATCTAGTAGATATTAAGAGAAGGCTCTTCTCACAATTGTTTTAAGTTAACAATTAACATTTCCGTCCATGTAGGGAACACAGTACTAATCCCTCCTCACCCTTTAAATTACATTTTATGTTATTGTGACTCTAGATTCCAACATTATCCCACCAATTTCTATAGGTGGCCCCTTAATTTTTTGTATTAATCTTTAACTATAATACCCTTTTATTAATTTTTTGTATTAACAACTAGCCCAATCCTCAAACTTCTACTCATTTTCCCTCATCATTATCCTCCATTTCTTCTATTAAATTTTAGCAGTTTAGCACCAAGTTTTTGCAATTGCATAAAATAATGTGTATTAATTCTCTTAGCTAGTAATTATTTTGAACTTTGTGGAAATTTTTTAGTTTATAGGAAATTAAAAAATGAATAAACAAAAGTTGTTTGGGGAATGAGAGAAGCAAGAAAGCAATCATAGTTATGGTAATCCCACTCCATGATTAATGAGTTAATCAGCCAAAAATAAATAAACAAATAAATACTAATTAATTAATTAATTAAGATGGTGGAAATCCCACTTCAGGAAATTAGAAAGTAAGCCATGCTTAATTTTACATAGATAATTATTCCATTGATGTGACTCTCATTTCTATTATTAGCCTAATTAATTGATTTAAACTTAGTGGGTTTCGGATATTAATTAGCCTATTAGAAGAAAGGAGTATACGTTTAGTTCACTTAATAATTATTAATTAATCCATGAAGTGAGATTTGGTTAGGATTCGTTTCTCACAACAATTATTCCTGTTCATCATATAACTCTTTTAATTAAGATACAGATATACAATCTTAGTGGAAACATTAAAAATAATATTTTTTTCATTAAATTATATAATAATATAGACTTTGAACGTATGCAATGGAAGAGAAATATCCAATTGTCCTTGGCGTGTACGTTGAGTGGTGGAAGCTGACGAAGAATTTGGATCCCACCACTCATTTTGCCAACCATATTTTTTCTTTAATTTAATTGAACAAGACCCCAGCTCCAATCTCACCTCATAATTTATAATTCTAAACGAACAAGAATTTAATTTCTTCTAATAGTCGAAGAGGAAAAGGAGAAGATTTTACTATCCACTTTGAGTTACAAATTTCATACGTTACAGAAAGAAAAGGGAAACTGGCCTGTTTTCTAGTGATTTGTTTGGTTTGTACGAACACATATATTCAGCTTTACGTATTGCAAATGGCCAGCTGGTTGTATTTTGAACATAAAATTGCTACTATTGGCAGGGAGCATAAGGTGGTGGTGGGGACGACATTTCGATTTCCTAGCAGTTTGGGTCCCAAATTTTTTCTTCTTCTTCTTTGAATTAAGACTGGGAAGTCTTGTTGTTGAAAGTTGAAACCCACTGATCAGTCAGTCAGCCTTGTTTGGAAACCAAGACAACAAGCTGATAAGTGAGAGAGAATAATTTTTTTTGGTTTGGTGGAAATGTCAAATTCATACAATAATATAAATATGTTAATTTAATTATAATGATAGTCAATGAAAAGTTGAATGTGGGGTCAATTGTATTTACATTGTTTTATAATTAAGCGGTAAGAACACTCAAATTATTGATATGCACTAAGCAAGATTCATGAGTGATTATATAACCATCTAGTTATTCCATAAATCAAGTTAGGGAATTTTTGTGGTGGGAAAAAAAGATTGTGATTCTTCAAGTGACATAAGAAACAAAGAAAGCATTTACCTTATATCTTAGTAAGATTCAAAGTCTGCTTTTTAAACCATTAAGCTATAGCTAGGATTTTAGATCAATTTCATGAAATTATATATATGGTAAAGAAAACGATGATATGAGTATTAAAAGATGATTACAATAAACCTAACAACTTTTGACATAATAAGATAGAATAGACTAAAAAAATATTAACACTCGACATCATTCAATTAAAAAAGTCATTAAATAATGTGTACATTTTTTTACCTCATACGCAATTCAATTTATAGTACATACGTTCACAACATTATCATACGACATCATATATTAATCCAATATTTCAATTCAATTCAAGTAAACATTAGATAATCGTATTACATATGCAAATATGTTCTATTTATTTGTTTGTTTATTTGTTCAATTGAAACTTGTACACTTGAGGCAAGTAAGGACAAATATTGAAAGAAGACAAGGAATAATGGTTATTATATATGATTAAGTAACCGTATCAAGTTTTTGTTAACAACCACTACGAACAATGCGCCAGCCAGCAAGCTACTATAACTTTTTGTATGGATATATAGCTAACCAACCGCATCTTCTTTAATTTAGGCTTTCAAGAGCTTTACTTGAAACGGTTTCTATCCTCTATTTATGGCAAGAAATTAGACTCTTCATCCGTTTCAACATGATGCTCCACGCTTGTGTGTACTGATCATTTAATAAACTTTGTCATGTTTATAAAGTTCGTCTGACGCATCAAGACAAGAATATGTATATAATTTTATATTATTCTATACTTAAGGACATGTTCTTTCTATAGTTTTATAATCTCTTGATTTCAATTGGAATAACCTTTTTAAATTAGGAGAGATTCGATTAATTTATGTATAATTTAAGAACTGTTTGTTTACTCTCTTCAACAAAAGAGTTTCATGAGAATAAAATTGAATCAAGTCACAAATGGCACTTTGATACATTTTATTTACCTACACATGGAAATAATATCAGTTTAATCTACGCATGGTTTTATTAATCTATCCCATATTTGCATGTTAGAATCAAAGACAGTAAAAAATTTAAGTACTCTAAAAGAATTGCATCATTGTAACTCTCAATAGTGTTATAAAGTTGTTTGAGAATTGAGGCCCTGTCTCATTTGGATTATAATTATTATTCGAGTGCAAATTGATCCATACTAGGGACATGTAATCATGCAACAAATAACAATTATTTAGTCACGTCATGATGGAAGTAAAGAATATATAATAAGCTTTTCCCTTGTGTACTTTTTATTCTTAAATATCATTTATTCATATTCCCTATTCGCTACTCCTATCCAATACTTTTAAATTGTATTCATATAATAAACCCAGAAGGCAATTAATTAAACTATGCGCTAATATCATCGCAAATTTTTTCCTCAATTTAGTGCGTTTTACTGTTCTGTAAACAATTTTAAGATATCCCCAGGAAACCCTCGTGGCCCCTACTAGTTACAAATTGACGACATAAATGGCACCAAAAGCCAAAGCCTCTAGCCTTCCTTCACTTCTCTTTTCCTCTATAAATTAAGGTTTAAACTCATCTTCTTCCTCTCAACACAAACTTAAAAAGCATTTCCTTATTTCTCTTTCTCTGCCAAAAGAATATTCATTTTTCTCTCTTTCAGAATTTTCTAGCATGGAAACACCCCGACAACCATCGCACGTTGCTCAAAATGTTACACAAACACACTCCCCTTGGCACTCTCCTGTCCCGTATTTGTTTGGCGGGTTAGCTGCTATGCTGGGTTTGATCGCTTTTGCTCTCTTGATTCTTGCATGCTCGTACTGGAAACTCTCCGGATACCTCGACGGAGGAGATAATGGGGATGCAGATCGTGATTTGGAAGCCGGAGAGGACAAAAACGATGAAACTCAGAAACCACCTCAGGTTTTTGAAGAGAAGATTTTGGTGATTATGGCAGGAGAATTGAAACCAACTTTTTTGGCCACACCAATGTCAAGCAGGTCTTCTTCTTTCGGTGATGATGGTAACAAGAGCTGTTCTTGCAGTGATAAGAGTGAGAAATTGGAAGAAGTCAGGCAGACTGGCGATCAGGTACCCAGCCGGAACATGGACACCAATGGGTCCTCAGATCAGACCCATTAAATTTTATTTTTCCTTGTTTTTTGATTAAAATCTCGGATTACAGGTTTTGTTCTGGTGGGATTTTTGGGGTGGTCTCTGTATATGTGCTTGCATGCTAGCTAGATAGATTGGCGTGGCCTTTTTTTTTTCCCTTCCCTTCTCTTTTTTGTTCGGGAAATGTAAATTTTTGCGGAGATTGAATGGGAGAATTAGTTGTTTATCGAAAAATTCCAAGGATCAATTAATTTCCAGCACAAAAACAAAATTAATCTGGTAATTTAAATCTGGTTTTGGCAAATCCAGAAAGCAGAAATTTTGACACAGTCTTAAGTTTCTCCAGAAGAATGAAGATTATTAAAGAAAAGCCACAAGATGGGTGTTTTGAAGGTAAGCCTGATGCGGAGAGGTGAAGCTGTGACAGATTTCTCATCTTTATGAGACATTGAGCCTTGCTCTCTCTAATTATAATTATAATTTCTTTTCTTTTCTTTGTGAACTTTTTTAAAGTCTCTAGTGCCTCTCCGTTCTGCAACTGTATTGACTAATTTCATGGCGTTTATTCTGTCGTCGTCTAACCTTTAAGTCTACACCCCGATTAAAAACAATAAATCAGAATATATTATATCTATTAAAACAAGAGACTAGCATAGCAACATGTGTTCGAATTATACAAACTCTCACACTCTTTTCTCTTTTGAATGTTGTAGAATTGGGATATGGATTTTGTGTTTGCAAAAAGCTGCAATGGAAAATGCATATGCAATTTTTGGAATATTGGCCTGTTCATTTTTTTTTCCCTTTTATGTCTCCAAAATAAATTGTGATCTAGTATTTGATGCACTAGTTACTCTATGCATAGCCTTTTTGTGCTATATCTGGCCATTTGTTTCATATTTAGAGATCTTACTCTTAACTTAGAAATTAGTGCAAGCAACAATCATGTAGGGTTGCGAGTGCTGATTGGTACAAAAGAGTTGCAGTTGGAATTTTATTTACCATATATAACCATGTAAAAAATTAGTTATATAACAATAATTTTATTATCATTAATTTATATTTTTTAAAATATTAACATCAATATTTAAGATACGAATATAGTGTAACAACGTAGCCAAATTCTAATGATTTATGCATTATTCAAAATAAAAAAATAAATTTGTGAAAATGAATAAATACACATGCATTTGCACACTGTATTATGTTAGCACTACTATTCCCACTACTGTTTTAAATAGCAATTTCAACAGTGGGAGAGAAATAAATGCGGCAGCAAGAAAATGCTTTTTTTTAAATCCCATTTCAAAAGCAGTAGATAAAAAGCTTTGTACGATTATTGTTTTACAAATAGCTCAAAAATTAGAGAACCTTGTACGAACTTTGGAACACAGTTCCCACAGATTTTTCTTTTTCTTTAAAAAAACACTCTAATGTTTGCCAAGTGTACGTTTGTGTTATCTCTTGCTTTCTGCAACTGCTAATTACCTTTCCTTTTGAGTTTAATTTCATCACAAGGAAGAAAATAAATAGATCAGAGATGCTCTTTGTTCAGATGTTTATCTTTTTTCTTCCTTTTTCTTTTTGGGTTCTTTTCTTGCATATATTGCTCCACAGATACCTTCATCTGTACTATAATCTTAATTTTTTAATTAAACCCACTAATTACTGTCTCTGGATTAATTAATATACCCACTTCTGAGGTTAATTAAGTATAATGGTGCATTTTCAATAAGCTGTCTCTCTTTCTAGTTTGAACTAATAGTTAAACTTCCTTGGTCAAGCTTGCTAATTTGCTAAATAATCTTCCTTATTTAATCATGAAACCCTCATAACATCTTTGTAATGCTTTGAAATTGGCTTGCTTAAATAAGAATATTACTTTTATATATATATATATATATATATTTCATATTTATCGAGAGAAAAACTTTACAGCAGATAAAATTATGGATTTTAATTTGAATCATGATTCTTTTTAAAGTGAGATTCTTTGTGTTCTTGAATTGTTTCTTTATTAAGTATATGGACTTTTGAGTATTTTTTTACTAAAGATTCTCATACTTTATTTATTTTTATTTTTGTATGTATTTATACAATCTTTTTATTTCATGAATCAATTTTGTATTAGAAATTGTTTCAATAAGTAAGGATTATTATATCCTCTAATTAATTAGACATCATTTTTTTTTAATAAATCACTGCATTAATTTATTTCTTGATTCTTTTTCTTTTTGAAGTATTAACCCATTATCACTCTGCTATTCATTTCATTTGTTTTAGAGAATTGATTGGGCAACCACCAGGCACCAACTTCATTTACCAAACCCAAAATGCCCTTTCTATATATTAGTTATGTTTTTAATCATTTGAAAGTGATTAATTTAATTGAAAGTAGTTGAATTCTAAATATATTGGTTTGGTGAGGATTTTTAAAGTGAAAAGTTGGAGAAAATGAAGAAATTTTAATAATTATAAATGGGAATAAGTGATTGGAAGCTAGCTATATTATCGATTTGGTTCTTCCAGTATTTAATTTAGTAGTTTCCAGTTTCCAGTCGTCTTGATAAATGAGGTCCCATCTGTGCTCTCGTTAGATAAAATTCATTATCACACCTGGGTCTGTGTTGATATATAATATCAAAATCATTAATTATAACAATCATTATTAAGTATAAGGGGTCATTAATATTTGTCATAAAAATACATGTTAAAATTACTAACATTATGAAAAGAAAGAATTTGATATAAGACTGTCCTACCACGTTATCATAATGATATAGTATAACTATTCAATTAATGAAGAATGAAAATATTATAGATTAATAAAAGAAAATAAAAAAATAAAAGAGTGAAATAAATTAATTAAATTAAAAAAATAATTAAATTATAAAATCTTACTTAACACTATTTATTTTTCTCCAATTCATGATTTTTCTATATTTACTAATCCAATGGTTATGACACATTATTATAATAACATAATAACATTATTTTCCGTCAATTCTTTAAACGAAAAGACTAAAATTCTTTAAAAGAAAAAGACAAAACTCCAATGTTTAACTACATTGAAATGCACGTTGGTGCTTTGAATTTGTATCAATATATCAATTCGCACACAGTAATTATAACATAGATTAATCTTAGAACATACTTTAAAAGGAATCGATAGTGTATACTTCAATTGGTAACTATCAAATTAATTAAGCACTATTATCAACTTGCACTATTTTCTTCTCCATTTTTTAGCAACTAGATATGAAGAGCATTTATGGCTATCTTTTTCATTGACGAAGGCATTACTATTTAGCAAATCTGCATACGCATGAACAGCTCAAAGCCTACCTTGAAAGTGGCATTAAGCAGCATTACAGCAACATCCATTAAAGTCATCATCAATCGATCGATCCAACAATCCCAACAGTTTGTAGTCCTGCATAGTATTTTTGTACTGTGACTTTTATTTATAATTATCGAAAAGTAAAATTATTAAATGCTAAATATAATACCATATGAGACTATCAGCGAATGATAGATATTAATTATACATAAAAATAAGTAACAGTCTCAAACTAACCCTTAATGTAATGACGAGCATTTGACTGCTACAATTCATGCCATCTCTATTGGCTGGCCTACTGAAAATGATGAAAGAGTGCTTCTAAACCTCAAGAAACCTCACTAAACCACCTTCATCTTGACTAATTAAAAGTGGCCCACGAATTGAATGGAGATCGTTGAAATATTGATTTCGAAGTTCTCGTGGCTAAAGATTAATAAAATTTTCATCTTGTATTGTTCTTAAAGAATTATTATATCCCTCTAGGACAATGTCCTAGTGCAAATCAGATTCAATGGCGGCCAAACTTCTAGGATTTAATGGCTTGGTTCTCTAAGACTTGATGGTTTGATTTTATAAGTGGGGATGACCAAATATAGAATCTTAGAATAACTATATAATTTTTAATTCTTTAGTATCAAAATAGAGATAAAAATAAGAAGATTATTTCTCTTCTCATCTCAAAATATTAGTCGCCTCCTTTTATAGTATAAAATATTAAGACATAAATTAATATTATTATAATACTGATCATTAAGAAAAAAAATTTACCAACAAACAAATAATGACATAGATTACAATATAATAATCAATTAAATTATATTTTCTAACCAACAAAAAAATAAAATATTAATTACATTTTTAATAAATATAACGAGCACATACAACAATATCATATATATATATATATATAGAGAGAGAGAGAGAGAGGAATGTCTTTGAGAATTATTGCATGCACTTTCTCTTTCTTTCTTCTTCTGGACAGTAGAATTAGAAAGGCTTGAAAATTACAACACATGAAAGTTCAAACGTCTGGCTAGAAATGATCCTTCTCTCGAACATGATCAATGAACTTGAGATTATTTTTCTTGAATTTTGTTGGGCCAATGTGCACATGCATGGTGCCCCAGAAAACATACGATGAGTATTATAACAGATTTCAGAAGGAAATTAGAAGATGGAGATGGGATCAAATAATATATACAATTATGAAAACTAAAGTGAAGTATTCATGCTTTAACAGTTAGTTATATATATCTAAGTATCATGGTATTCAAAAGCATGATAATTAAAGTTATAAAAAAGTTTATTTTTATAGGACTATCGGATTGTCTCCTAATATGATTTTGTGAACAAAATATAAGTTTGTAGTCGCTAG
>JAXCLQ010071600.1:0-11723 GCA_035584115.1 Cedrela odorata
TCTTTTATTACTTAAATAACTAAGTTTTTATTTTTATAAAATATAAAAAGAAATTCATTATCAAATTAATTAAAAAATTATTTATATTTATTTAAATTTTATTTTTAAAATTAATTAAAAAATAAAATAATATTTAAAAAAATAAAAAAAGTGGTGGGCCGCTTTGCACCCGAGCATTTTCTAACAGGTTAGGTGCTGTAGGGTCCACCACTTTTTAATTTTATTTTTTAAATTTTTACTATTTACTTAATATTTATTTTTAAATTTTATTTTTAATATAAATTTAATTTAATTAATAAAATTTATACAATTAATTTTTTTCTTTTATTTTTTATATTATTTTTATATTATTTTAAATTTTTTAAAAGTAAATTAATTAGTTTTGGCGGCTGATTTCTGTTTTGGCAGTTAAGCAGTTGAAACAGTTTCTTCTTCGAATTGAAACAGGGTATAAAGGCTGGTTATTGGGTTTCTTTCTGTTAATGATTTCCATGGTAGAATTAAAAGTTCTTGGGCTCTTTTTTGTGTGATTGATTTCATTCTTGATTTGCGATAGGGTTGTTCATTATAGCAGAATCAAGAAGTATATTGAGTTCGTTGCAGAAATATCCTAATAATAGAAAACAGAGAAGGAAAAAAAGAGGAGTAACAGAGAAAACGTACTGAGATTTTCGTTAATGATATGGGAGTTATGGCAGACCATCAATCGAATCGTCAATTGAGAAGAGAGAACGATAAACGCCAAAAAAAAATAGAAAAAAATGCAAAAAAGTCTCCAGGTCGATTAATTAGCAGAGTGACGAAAAGATTTACATTTGTAATTCTTTTTTTGTTGACAGCAGTTATCGCCATGGTTGTTGTCTTAGTTCTCGGTTTTTTGTTCGATAGTCTACGAATCAGAGTCCCCAGTCCGAGTCCTTTTATTTGTACTTCTTTTTCATTGGTTTTCGTTTAGTTTCTTGTTTTTGTAAAAACAGTCGTATTAATTCTGTAACATATCATTGCCAAGAAAATCTGCTTACCAAGATGGCGTTGTCTCACCCAGAGCAGTTCTTGGTACGTTTTCCTTTGTTTCTTTCTTTGAATTTTTCCGTGGGTTTGTGATTGTGCGTAATGCCGGGTTTTATTGGAATTGAAGCGATTATGTTGTAATGGTCATGAACATGAGTGGTTGCTTTTTGCTGAATACAATTCCAATGATAGGCTTGCCAACTGTTTGTTGCAATGATCTTGAAATGTTTTTTGGTTGGATCATTTCTTGTTTTGTTGAATAATTCATCCAAGATTGTATCTTTTAGTTCTCGTTCTATTCATTGAAATGTTTTTTGGTTGGGTCTCTCATCAAGTGATAGCATTCTGTTTAATGCCTTCTATTTTAGAATAAATGTTCTGCTTGTGGCTGATTTAGTGTATTTCTTCACTTCTTGCAGTTGAAAAACAAACCAATGAGTGGAAAATGTGTTTACTGCAACGTCAAGGGTTGTCCACTTTACCATGATTTGAGTGCGTACAGGGTTCTCTTTGGTGAGGTATCACTTTCTTCAATATGAAAATAAACTTGTATTTCATTGAATTATATTCTTTTTCTCACCATTCGTTATCGTCTAAAGGAATTATTATTATGTACCTTGTAGGATGGTGATCCGTGTCTTTCATATTTTGGGTTGGAGAAAAATTGTAGGGATGGGAGAAGCCATAACTCTAATCTTGCCCATACACCTCCAGAGTATCTGAAGAATGGTAATTACATCGCTGCTTGTGATTTTTCCTAGCAATAGACTTCATGGTTTTTATGTCCTCTGATAAAGTTGAATATAAGGAAAAAAGAACAGTAAAAAAGGATAAGAGAAGAATAACAACAATTTTAAGTGATTGCCCAAGATCCATCATTGGCTACAACAACATTTAGGGAAATGAAGAAGATGGACTAAATACACCTGCATTTAAGGTGGAAATATTGAAAAACAAAAGAAGGATTTGCTATTTTGATTAAAATTCACAATACATAACTTCCTGTCTATTGGTTTAAGTGAGTTAGTAATATTACTGTATTAAGTACATATTTGTCTTCTATGTATTTAATTATGCTTTTGGTAATTTGCCATAATTTGTGTGTTGTAGGACGGGTTCCCTTTGAGAGTGTTACATACAGCTTTGGCACTTGCCTTCTGGATTTGCTAAGTGGAAAGCATATTCCTCCAAGTCAAGTAAGTGGCTTATATTTGCTGTACATGGAGTGATGAATTATAGAACTTTAATTGTTGTTTTTTTGGCCCAAAGGAGTCAAAACTACCATACTTCCAAATGCAGAGAATTAATTTTTTTTTTTATTAAATTTTTTCCGTACATTTTTAGTTTGATCAGTCCTTGTCTTCTGTGAGTTACTAACATATGATGGATGACGAGTCTTGAACACACGGTGTTTCCTACAACCACCCGTTACTCTCCTCTTTATATTTTTTAGCTGTAATGACCTAATTGTCTTGCTAGTGCAACACAACAACACAGTTGGCTCCTTTCTTAGGATGAATTTTTATTTGACAAAATTCTTCTAAATTTTTCACACATCTCATTTTTCAAAATAGAATAGTTTAGTGAATGGAATGCAATCAGATTTTATGTATTGATATTACATAAAGAGGACAAAATATGTTTATTCAGATTTGGTTAAAGATATGTTTGTCAACTTATTCACTGTCAAGATTGATGAATCAACAACCTAGTTAGATGGCCTGTTAAACCAGCAAACTTTGATATATTTTTCTTCTATGGCCATCATTTCTTTATGATCCTTGATTTGTTATACATGCAACGTAAAAGGTTTTGTATGAATAGCATGATAATGTTTTTGTAGTGTATGCAGGCCCTTGTTATGATAAGGGGCAAAAACCTCACTCTGTTACTGGATTCACATCTGGAGGGAAAGTTTTCTACTGAACAAGCAACAGAGGTTGTTGACCTTGCCTCTAAATGTTTGCAATATGAACCTAGGGAGCGACCTAGTACAAAGGACCTTGTTATGACACTTGCTCCACTACAAACCAAACCTGATGTAAGGATCTGCTCTTTTTTAACTATTATATTTTACAATAATCAGTTCAACCTTCTTTCCCTAGCGAGCCAGTAACATTTTGGGAATGTGATTTCATATGCTCTGCTGAAACCAAAACCTGATACTAGGAACTGTTACTTCTCTTTCTCATTTACCCAGATACAGTTAGGAAAAGTGTTATATTTGACATTGATGGAGAGCCATGAAGTGGAAATAAATTTGCAGGTACAATGACAATCAAGTTTATGATAAGGGTCAATGATCAGATTTTGTTTGGATTCTTTTTATATTAATACAAACATCTTGGTAAATTGGAACATCAAATCACATAAAGGCAGTAGTGTAATTGTAGAAGATACAAACGAAGAATTGACATTTTTTTAAAAGGCAGAGTTGAAGAGCATAGCTTCATAGCAAGAGCCTAATTATTAGATTCTCTGTTTGCAGGTTCCATCACATGTCATGCTTCAAATTTCAAAACCGGTGGAAGCCCCGTCAACCCCACAACGCCCCCTTTCATCAATAGGTGAGGCTTGCTCACGGATGGACTTCACTGCAATTCATCAGATCTTGGTTATGACCCAATACAAATATGACAATGGAACAGATGAGGTACGAGTGGTGTACAAACAAATGTCTTGCCATATCTCCACCCTAGATTTATGCTAAGATATTTATGCGAATGTGGATTGGTTCAGTTATCTTTCCAAGAATGGACCCAACAAATGAGCGATATGATAGAGGCCAGGAAGCACGGTGACCATGCATTTCGTGACAAAGAGTTTAAAACTGCCATTGACTATTACTCTCAGGTATAGTTTAGAATATCTTGTTCATTTGCTCTTGGTCCAAATATGCATGAAAAAATGAAGTCTATATGTAGTTGACGTGTTATAATTTGGACTTTCAAGTAAAAAGGCTGCTATTTCCTGGGTGGGTGATACTTTCTTTTATACAAAGATTATTTATAAATAGTTTATACGGCCATTTAAAATATTTTGCACTGGCCTGTTCTTTCTATTTTATTTTTTGCTGCATGAACTGTAAAAGGTATTGAGCAGCCGCTTTTAGGCTAATATGATATTTCATATTTATATACCGTTGTGTGCTATAGGTTAGTCCTCATTAGCTTCCTCAGGATGTACATGCATTAATCAGATGAATAAATACAGAATTAGGTTAACATCGGAACTACTTAGGTTGGATCTTAGGATTATGGTTCCTCTTCGATTCTTTTGCAGTTTATAAATGTAGGAACAATGGTCTCTGCCACTGTCTATGCCCGGTGTAGCCTATGCCATATATTTTCTGATCAACCGGATGCTGCGCTACTTGATGCAATGCAAGCCTTATGCGTTTATCCAGATTGTCCTACGTCCTTCTACATGTAGTCGGTTGCACTTCCCAAACTGAACGTGCAAAAGGATTCCCTTGACACGTTGAATGAAGGAGCTGTAATGGAAGAAAAGAAGCAACGAAATGCAAGGGCATCGTGAGAATGATTTCTTTTGCCTGTATAAAGTCTATACGCAATTACCCATTCTTGTTGAGGCTACCCGTAATTTGTAAAAAAACCTGAGCTGGAAACTAAGAGTCTTCTTAATAGAAAATATAAAAACTAGTAAATCCTTGCTGTCAATTGCTCATAAGAGTTTTCACTTAAGGTGTTACAGTATTTCAAATATTTCTTGAATGTGTGCCTTCTACTTGTTTTATGATATCAGGTCTCTGCGGTTCTTCTTCCTCTGATCTTTTAAGATCTAAAATGGCCAAAAAGAAGAAAAAGAAAAAAGAAAACGAGTGTCAGTTTTATAATATTTTTTATAAGATGCCTCATGTTCATCACTCTTTCTTTTTGATTGTGAAATACAAGTTTGCACGAGTGGTGCGGAAATGTAGCATCTCACTCTCTCTCTTGTAACTACTTTGATCTGTCAACCTGTTTTTGATCTCAATGACCAAAATGGCTGCACGAGTGGCACTGCCATCTTCTATTTTGGCCACTGTGGCACTGACAATCTTGTCTCCCTTTCAAGGCCAATCCCAGCTTGATATACCGCATCATTTTTGAATCTGACAACCTATAAATACAATTAATTGCTAGCTAGCTTCAGCTTCATCTTCGTTAAAATTAGGTTACATAGATTGCACCATGGCCAATAGGTTAGAGCCACAAGCTTGCTGGGTGTAGCAGTCAAGATGTCTCTAAGTATTGATTCCAACCTAGACCACATTCAATCCCACCATTAATTATATTTGCAGTTAAACCATATCCTGGAAGCCGGCCGACATTTATATCATTCTGCGACGGTGCCCACTGGTCAGTGATAACTTCATGGCATGACGGCTTCAGTGATTGTGCAGTCATCCAGAATCAGATTGCCGAGTTGAAAGTAACACCGGATCAGTAATCAGAAGGTCCGGATTGTTCAATAAGTCCACCCCCAAGGCTTCTCCGAGCTTTATATTGTTGTAATTTCTGAAGAAAAATGAAAAAAAAAAATTGTAAACCCTAACGTGTAGGTTAAGTAAATTGACATCAGGAGGGAAATTTTTTACTGAACAAGCAACAGAGGTTGTTGACCTTGCCTCTGAATGTTAGTTAAATCTGAGGCCCATTTTGCCCTGCATCAGACCAGCAAGTTATTCCTACCTCGTCAGCCCAAGGTCTCTCTCCAAGATTTCAGATGCATTGCTGGCACTCAAGACACCTTGGACATACAGACAAATGAATACACCATCAGACAGAATATACAGCAGTCACAGCACAGCATAACAAGCTCCTCAGTATCAAAATGATTCGTTGTACATCATTGTCCTTTTATTCCCACTGTCGTATTTTGTTTTCTTCTTTTTCCAGTGTAAAGTAAGCTGTAAATATAATCTTCAGTTTTCCTTTTCTTGTAAATACTGAAACAGTGTAGTGCAACGCACTCTGTAACAAGAAGAAATTATTCAAGTTAGTAAAAATCATTTTCTTCTCCAAGTTTAACTTGGTATCAAAGCGAGGTTGAGCTCGAAAATCATAGCGTCTTCCAGCCAATAATCAGGAAACTCTGCACTAGCCAACCCAACCAATCCAAACTTCTCAAACAGCACTCAAGGTGCATTTTCTTTTCCAAACATAATCAAACTTACAGAAGCTAATTTCTTGCTCTGGAAATCCCAAGCACTTCCATCGATCAGAGGAAACAACTTGGAGGATTATCTTGACAAGAATACGCCAATACCCAACAAGCTCATCTCATCTGATGAAAGTGATGAACACAGCTCCTTAGTTATCAATTCAGTTTATAAGGTCTGGAAGAAGCATGATCAACAACTTATGGGTTAGATCCTTTCCACTCTAAGCGAAACTATCTTGGCTGCAGTAATTGGATGCTCATCTTCCACCGAACTCTGGGTACCACTTGAAAATATTTTTGCTGCTAAATCTATGTCGAAAATTGTTAATCTACGTAGCCTTATCACCTCAACCAAGAAGGAAGGTCTTAATATCTCAGAATACTATATGAAGATCAAAGACTATGCAGATGCCTTAAAGGCAGTTGGTGATCTTGTCTCCAACGGAGACTTAGTTCTCTATATTATGGGAGGACTAGGAAGAGATTATGATTCTATCATAGTCAATGTTACTTCCGGATCAAAAACTCCAATTGTCGATGAAGTTTAATCTATGCTTTTTAGTCAGGAAAATAGAATTGAAGGCTAGAATGGAGAATTCAACTCAAGCTTCACTCATGGAGTCACTGCAAATCTCACTCAAACGAGCACAAATCATAAAAGAACATGGCCTGGTGGAAATCAAAACAACTTCAACAGAGGCTCCCAACAAGGTAGAGGCAGAGGAAAAGGTACTGGAAGAGGATCGAATCCTAAACCACAGTGTCAAATCTGCCTCAAACCTGGTCACATGGCCTTAGATTGCTAGCATAAGTTTAATAAAGACTTTGTACCTCAGCAGGGAAAGCAAGAAAACAAGGCTACTTACATAGCTACTCCAGAAACTGTGGCGGATCCATCCTGGTACATAGACAGTGGAGCAACCAACCATGTAACAATACCTTGAACAACCTTGCCATCAACCAAGAATACAAAGGTGAGGAGAAACTTGCAATAGGTAATGGACACAATCTCATAATCTCCCACATTGG
Organism: Cedrela odorata; assembly: GCA_035584115.1. Lineage (NCBI taxonomy): Eukaryota > Viridiplantae > Streptophyta > Magnoliopsida > Sapindales > Meliaceae > Cedrela > Cedrela odorata. The sequence continues at coordinate 7,207 of JAXCLQ010071600.1, forward strand.
TTACACAAAACTTCACATTCCACATACATAAGAACCTATTTTGTTGAACAAAGTATTATATGTGCCTAAAATTACCAAAAATCTTATCAGTATTTCTCAATTGTTAACTGACAACCATGTCTCTATTGAATTTCACAAAAATTCTTGTGTTGTGAAGGATTTGAAGAAAGGGAAAGTAATGCTGCAAGGAGTGGCTAAGAGAGGTTTATATCAACTATTGAAGTGTGCTGCTTTTAGTGTTAAACATCCAAAAACCAGTAACTTAGAGTCCTCTTTTAGGTCTGTTAATATCTTGTCAAAAACCTTTAATCATGTAGAGTTAACACATGATTTGAAAACTCAAAAAATGCTCAATTTGTAACACCAAAGATTGGGTCATCCTAATGTAAAATTTTTCAAAAAAATCATTGTCAATTATACTGATCTTGATCGAATAAAAACTTCAATTAATTCCTTATCTTTTTGCTCTGCTTGTCAATATGGGAAAATGCATAGAATGCCATTTAAAGCCTCTGAAACTAAGACCAAAAGACCTTTGGAATTGGTACACACAGACCTTTGGGCTCTTGCACAAGTACTTGGCTATAGATACTGCATAGCTTTTGTGGATGACCTTACAAGATACACCTAGATTTATCCTCTTACCTACAAATCTGACATAGCTGCAGCATTCAATCAATACAAAACACTTGTTGAAAATCTTTTTTATCTCAAAATTAAGGCCTTGCAGTGTAACATAAGAGGTGAATTCAAAGTTCTTGAAAAATTTTTGAGTAAACAAGGAGTGAACCTTAGATATGCTTGTCCTCACACACATCACTAGAATGGAAAGATTGAAAGGAAGCATCGACACCTTATAGAAATTGGACTCACTCTCCTAGCACACTCAAACATACCCCTAAGATTCTGCTATGAAGCTTTCTTCACTGCCACTTACCTGATCAACAGACTTCCCACTTCAATTCTTCAACACAAATCTCCCTATGAAATCTTACATGGCCTGAAACCTGATTTAAAGCTCTTGAAAGTTTTCAACTGTGAGTGTTACCCATTTCTCAAACCTTATAACAGACACAAATTCCATTTTCATACTTCCAAATGTGTCTTCATTGGATACAATCCTCTCCATAAAGGCTACCTTTGCATGCATCCTTTAAAAAGAATTTACATAGCTAGGAATGTCATATTCAATGAAGAATCATTTCCTTTTCATTCTGATCCTTGTTTTATGTCAGCCATTCCTAAGAAAACCAATGACATTGTAAACTTTCTATTGCCCTATTATATATTTCCTAACTGGTTTGCAGATGCACACAAAGGCATAGCAGCAGCTGATAACAATACCCAATTAACTAACTCTGCAGCATAACATTCTTCCTCATCTTCAAAACAAAAAACAAATCAAAATATTTCTTCTCCTGCTCAATCCCAAACTTCAGTCTCAACACCTTTTATATCTCAGCCACACACTTCTCAGCCAAGCAGAACACATTGTTTCTCAGGAACCAAGACCAAAACACCCTATGTAAACAAGATCGAAATCAGGTATTTCAAACCCAAAACATATGTGACACAAAACTGCCATTCATAACAGGAACAAATTCCTTCAAGTACAAAGGAAGCACTAGGTGATCCAAGGTAGAAAGCTGCAATGGAGGAAGAATACATTGCCTTGATTCAAAATCAGACTTGGAATCTTGAACCTGCTCAGCAAGACAAAAAGATTGTTGGAACTAAATGGATTTTCAAAATCGAACACAATTTAGATAGAAGTGTACAGAAATATAAGGTAAGGCTAGTTGCTAAGGGGTTCCTTCAGACTCCTGGAATTGACTTCACCGAAACCTACAACCCAATGGTGAAATCTTCGACAATCAAAATCATCCTGAGCATTGCAGTTCACAAAAATTGGGTTCTAAGATAAATTGACATAAACAATGCCTTCTTGAATGGAGATCTTACTGAGACTGTATACATCAGCCAACCTGTTGGTTTTGAGAACTTTAAGTATCCATAACACATTTGTAAGTTGAACAAAGCCCTTTATGGACTTAAACAAGTTCCTAGAGCTTGGTTATACAAGTTAAAAGCTGCTTTATTGAACTAGAACTTTATCAATTTAAGGTTAGATACATCACTCTTCTATAGGTTTAACAACAACAAAATTACATTGTTTTTTATCTATATGGATGATATTATTATCACCGGAAGCAGTGAATAGGAAATTAACAATCTTATCAAAGCTCTTGATAGAAGCTTTGCTTTAAATGACCTAGGTAACTTACATTTCTTTCTTGGTTTTGAAATTATAAGAATAGTTGATTCTCTTTTCATGAGTCAAAGCAAGTACATAATTGAATTGCTAATCAAAACCAACATGCTGAAGTCCAAAGGAAATCCTATACCTACGACATCAAGATTGAAACTCAACAAGACAAGTGGCAGACCCTTCAACAATAAAACTCCTTATAGGTTTGTAATAGAATCCTTACAATATGCCACTCTCTAAAGACTTGAATTGTCTTTTGTAGTAAATAAACTCAACCAATTTATGAGTGATCCACTTGACACACACTGGAAAGCTTGCAAAAGGGTCTTGAGGTACTTGAAAGAAACAATCAATTTCAGTTTAAAATTTAGGAGAGGTGAGAACTTGGACCTTTGTGGTTTTGCTGATGCTAACTAGGCTAGAGACTGTGATGACAGAAAATCCACTAGTGCATACTACATTTTTCTAGGTGAAAACCTCATTTCCTAGAGCTCCAAAAAGCAAAATGTGGTGGCGAGATCAAGTGCAGAGTCTAAATACAAAGTTCAAAAATTAGTTTAGTAAAATCTTTGCTGAGTGAACTTAATTTCAGTGTCAAAGCTCCCCCTATACTCTGGACAGACAGCTTGAGTGCAGCAGCTTTAGCTGCCAATCCAATTTACCATGCTAGAACAAAGCATATTGAAATGGACGTGCATTTCATAAGAGATAAGATCTCATGCAGAGAAATAGTTATTCATCATGTACCTACTGAGAGTCAGATTGCAAACATTCTCACCAAACCTCTTAAATAAGAAAAATTTGAAGGTTTCAGATGCAAGCTTAATGTTGAATTGAAGAACTTAAGCTTGAGTGGGGGTGTTAAATCTGAAGCCCATTTTGCCCTGCATCAGACCAGCAAGTTATTCCCACCTCGTCAGCCCAAGGTCTCTCTCCAAGATTTCAGATGCATTGCTGACACTCAAGACACCCTGGATATACAAACAAATGAATGCACCATCAAAGAGAATATACAGTAGTCACAGCATAGCATAACAACCTCCTCAGTATCAAAATGATTAGTTGTCCATCATTGTCCTTTTATTCCCACTGTCGTATTTTGTTTTCTTCTCTTTCTAGTGTAAAGTAAGTTGTATATATAATCTTCAGTTTTCCTTTTCTTGTACACACTGAAACAGTGTAGTGCAACGCACTCTATAACAAGAAGAAATTATTCAAGTTAGTAAAAATCATTTTCTTCTTCAAGTTTTAACTATGTTTACCCGGGGAGTGGCCTAGTACAAAGGAGCTTGTTGTACCACTTGCTCCACTGCAAACCAAACCCGGTGTAAGGAATTGCAGTCTTTTCTAACTACTCTGTTTTCAATCATCAGTCCAACCTTCTTCCCTAGTGAGCTACTTAAATTTTGGATACGTGATATCATATGCTCTGCTGCAACCAAAACTAGATACAAGGAATTGTTATTTCACTGTAAGAGCCTAATTATTGGATTCTCTATTTGCAATTTCCGTCACATTTCAAGCTCCGAACTACAAAACAGCTGGAAGCCCAGTCAACCCCACAACGCCCCCTTTCACCAATGGGTGAGGAGATGGACCTCACTGCAATTCATCAGATGTTGGTTGACTCACTACAGAGATGACGAAGGAATGAATGATGTATGATTGACATACAAACAAATTTCTTGCTTTATCTCCATCCTTAATTTATGCTAAGATATTTGTACGAATGTAAACTGGTTTAGTTATCTTTTTTAGAGTGGACCCAACAAATGAGAGATATGCTAGAGGCCAGGAAGCACGGCGACTATGCATTCCATAACAAAGAATTTAAAACTTCTATTGACTACTACAGTCGGATATTGTTTTGAATAGTTCAAATATGAATGACCAAATGAACTCTATATGAAATTGATCTGTTATAACTAGGACTCTTAACTGCTATTTCATGGGTGGTTGATGCTTTTTTCTTTTCTAAAAAGATTATTCATAAAAAATTTACAAGGTTTTTGAAAATATTTTGCAATGCTCTGCTTTATTCTTACCTGCATGAAAATGGATGAGGTTTTGAGTAGCTGCTTTTAGGCTAAAATTGTAATGTTCACTCTCCTAATTAGATTAGGAGAGTAGTAAATTAATTTTAACATAAAGTAATAATTTTAAAAAAGAAAGATATAATAGGATTTGATTTAGAATTTGTATTTTAAAAAGAAAGGAAAATAATGATAAGGATATTATAGGATTTTAT
>JAXCLQ010071601.1:0-11719 GCA_035584115.1 Cedrela odorata
GGTGGAAGAGATGAAATGTTTGAAGACTTAGTTGCTGTCATTTATGCTGAGGACCAAGAATCCCTTGCCAAAGATGCAGTGGCTCCTCCAAGAAGACGTCTAGTACCCGAATTCATGTTGAAGTTGGCACGCAGTGTGAGCCCATTCTAATTATTTTCAACTTCTCAACTCTCAGCTCAAAAACCCATCGGTTCCTTGTTGATCTTATGGTATGTACCACGTCTTCTTTTCTCAATCATGTCAGCTTTGCTACTCTGTTTCTTTCTACATGTACAAAAGTTTTTGTTTTCTTCTGTGTATGTTCTTAGTATGCTGTCACTTTTTGGATGTTAGGAGATTTAATCTAACTATATAAACACAGCAGCTACTTCAATTAATTGAAATTTGAAGATGATACTGCAACTGAATTTAGTTACTGCATGTTAGTTTGTTCAGGAAGGATGTGAGGTGCCATTAGGAAATGAAGATAGGCTTCTTTTTGGCAAAAGAATTGAATTGAACAAAATGCAGTCTGTCATTATTGTACTAAAATGAATAAATTGTGTAAAAATGATACTTAATTCATTCACTGCACTAAATAAACTCAGGGAGTCGAGGAGTGAGTTTTAGCAGATTGTACTTCTTAATAACATTTCATTGTTAGTCAATAATCAGTAAAATGTAAAAATTTCACTTGGTACTACTGTCGGTCATAATCATATTTCTTTAATTTATATATATATATATATATTGATTCCTTGGTGGAAATTACGGGCTGCAATGCAACGACCTGAAGTGAAAGTGTATATATTATTTATCACCAATTATTGAAAAGAAACTAACTAGATTGATTCAGAATCAACGTCGGGAATTGGAATATAAAAGCATGCTTGGTTGATCTCCACCCCAACCCAACCCCCACGGAGACAAACTAACTAGATTGACTCAGAGTCAACGTCGGGAATTGGAATATAAAAGCATGCTTGGTTGACCTCCACCCCAACCCCCACGGAGACAAACTAACTAGATTGACTCAGAGTCAACGTCGGGAATTGGAATAAAAAAGCAGGCTTGGTTGACCTCCACCCCAACCCCCACGGAGACGCTATACTGTGCAGAGTCTCTCTCAGAATATTGAATTTATAAGTGAGGGTGAAATTGAAAGTCTACGTATGTATGTATGCATGTATATCAAAGTTTTAACTATTATATTAGCCAAAGCCAAAAAGGAACGGAGCGCATCCAAGCAAGTTTGACATTGCATGAGAAAAATGATTAGCAAAATTGCATTTTCTCTCGTATTCTACTGCTTTCTTTTGATATCAATCCTCTTTATTCCACATGGAAAAGCTGCAACCGCAGTATTAGACTATGATAGTTAGTAATCCGTCGAGTCTTCCTTTTCGTACTATAATTATCTGACTTAATTTATGTAGTTATCAAAAGTATAATTTGTATTTTTTTTTATTTTCATTATATATCAATATATTTAAGCTTACTTTAAATAACTATTATTTGATGGTTAATGAATGCGTGCAGAAGATGAAAATGGAAAAAGTGGAGGGAGCAAAAGTACTATTCATGGGAGTCCTTCGCGTACAGCTCCATCCGCGACTACGCACAATAATCCGCTAGGCGGGGGCAAGAAAGTAATTGCCTGTAGTCGTGCAAGACCATATTCGTCTTGCCTTCCATCACCAAAGAATATCAAAACACCAGAGAGTAGCAGAGTTTACAAACGCGGCCGCACGTCAGCCTCACCATGATTCATCAATTGAGCATCAGAAGCGGGGAATAGTGTTTATTGCTTATTACGTTTCGGTATTTTCACGTGCCTCCATTCAAGTTATGTTGCACATTTCTACTCTCCTATTAGGGGATAACAAAATGTACAGGGAGATTGTTCCAAATGACAATAGTGGTTTAATTACATTATAACCCACTTTTAAAAAAAATAAAATAAAACAACGGAATCTTATAATAATAGCTTTGCAAAGTTTAGCTATGTAGAAACAAGTTTAATTTTGCAAAGTTTTGTTGTATGTTGTTGTAAAGCAAAAGTATAGATAATCTTTTATGAATTTCCAAGGGCAAAATAGTATTTCAACACATGATAAATCTTCTGTTTTGTAAGTTTTAACTAATTTTTCTTTTCCAATAGCAAAAGCTTAAAACATTCGATGAAATAAGTAAAGTTATTATGTATATATAGGCTCAATAATGACGCTAGTATAGCATGTTGTTATCTATTGAAAAAAAATATAAAAATGAAGTTAGTTTAATCATTCTTATATTTTTTTATTTATGGACATGCAGTCAAATAAAGGAAAATATTGTAAGAGGGGAGATATGTGTAAATTTTCATATAGTTTCTAATTCGTACGTGGTTTTCACAAATTTAAAGGAGGCATGTCAAAATACTCAATTTACTTATCCAACCATGCAACCAGTAATTTATCCTTTCCTGCGTCCTACTTTTTGTTGACGAAACAATACGAAAAATCATGTTAGGAAAACAAAACAATGAACTGCATCGTACTTTTGTTGACGAAACCATACGAAGAATCATGTTAGGAAAGCAAAATAATAAACAGACCTAAAAAAACAACGAGTTAATTGTTTGACAGAATAGCGAGCAACAGATGGACAAGATAGCAACATTGAAGGCTGAATTACATGGCTTTAATTGCAACTTTTTACTGTATTTAATAACCATGAAAATAGATTTAGCAACATAAAACTGGTGAAGTTAAAATAATAATAATAATAATAATAATAACTATACAAAAAAAAAAAAAAATGTATAGAGCTTAAAGAATATTTTAGTCTTTTTTTTTTTTAACATTAATTTGTAGATTCCATTTATTAATAAAAGTCCTCCTTTTATATTCAACAAAGTGAAAGTATGATTGCTCTTAAAGAAACTTTAGTTCTTATTTGACCATTTAATATTGTCTTTAGCACAAAGCTTTAAAATTGTTGCTTGACATGTTATATTAGAAGTAAGCATAAGCAGTTTACAAAGCGGAAGCATTCATAAAACTGTGAAGTAGACATAAAATGAAACAAAACAAAGAGAGCATGGCATTTGTCAAACTTTCAACAATAAAAACTATAATTTGATTACTTGATTTTGAATTATTACTTTTAAGCCTAACTTGTCAACCACTTAAATTTTGAAAAGCTAATAAAGAAATAATTTATGAACTATTGAATTGAATCAATTATCAAATAAATTCTACAATTTGATTAGGCCTACTAAACATTAACAATATCAATTCAAGACAATGATATGATCAGCCATTTCTGTAATTAAGCATTATCTCTCCCTTCTAATAAAGAGAGAGAAACAAAATTGTAATAGTTGGATACTTGGGTGGAAACTTTATATTGTGTATATATATAAAACATGCAATCAAATAAAATCCGAAGTTCCATAGGCCTAAAATGATTTTCCATTTAATTTTTAATGTGAATTACAGAGAGAACTGTACCTATATTCGGATTAAATCTCTTCAACAAATATAGCACAACAAAAAAATTCATAAAGTGGGTACCTTTAGGAATACGAGCGTTTTATAGAGTAGACAAAGCTGTAACCTTGGACAGGGCATAGAAAAAGCCCAATTTTATCTTTTATCTTATGGCTGCAACTGGCAAAGTCCACAAGTGAGGTATAAACTCCAAAGACATATCCAGGTATGCTTTAGAAATGGGCAAAAGAAGCTGACTCATTCCTTATAAATAAATAATTATATTAATTGTTACTTCTCATCTCACAAACTTTGATCATTGACTGAGAAAGAAAGAACGAAAGTTTATAGTTCTGCTGTTAGATATCAATTTTCAAATAATTTCCATGAAATTAGTATTTTTTATTGTGAATTAATTTGTGTCAAAACAAACACGTGTTTCAGAAATTGAATAATCTTTTGAGATGAACAAATATGCTATTAATGATGCATAATGCAAAAGAACACAAATGTTGAAAACAAGAAGCACAAACCTGCAAAATAACCAAAAGTTAAGCCAAATGAAAATAACAAATAAAAAATGAAAACAAGAAAGCAAACAACCAACCAACCAATTCCAAATACAATCCCATTTGGCAAATTTCCGTTTGTTTCTTCTTCTTCAACTACAACTACCTCCATCACCTCTCCCCTCCTTTAAGATCCTAATTGTCCTCTGCATTGCAGGGCAGATCATGAAATAATTTCACTCTGCTCTGTAAGAATCATTTGACTGTTAAAACCCAACAGAAAAAAACGAACTAACCAACCTAATAATCAAAATAACAAAACACAACAATAGGGAGAAACAAACATTTGCAAGAGTTTTTGACTTGTATAGTCCAAAAATATTCCAATTTATGTTTATAACCTAACATTCAAATGTGTTATATTTGAGATCAATTATAATGATTTCGGATAAAAATACCCTAAACTCTTGTTTGTATATCTCACTAACGTAAAAATGGGTGAAAATTTAGTTTTATTCTGTTTTAAAGAGTTAAAGCAAATTAAAAAGATCAAACAAAGACATCAACAACTAAATTAAAAAGAAAATAGTTAGAGACATCATGATGTTGATAAGTACTTGTTCAAACGAGTTCATTCAAAGTAAATTCAACGAAATTACATTTTGATAACAAGTAAATTTTTTTACCCAAATATGATAATTATGATTTGTGTTCTCTAGTTATACTTGTAGAAAGCTTAGAAATATGTTTAATATAACTTTTATGTATACATTTTACGTGATACTTTTTAATGGTATGATATTGATGATTTTTTAGAATTCTAGATCGAGGAAGAAAGTGAATAGTACATTTATCAATAATTTTTGGAGAGTTAGGATTTTATATCATTGATGGATGTATGAATTTCGTCGAAGAATCTAGTATTGAAATGTTCATATATCCTTTGATGATTTGAAAGATGTAAAAACTTGCATCGATTCTAAATCTCTCGACGAAAATCATCAAGGGAAGTATGAATTTCGTTGAGGGATTCAGAATTGAATTCATACATTCCTTAATGATTTTAAAAGATGTATAAAACTTGCATAATACAAGACCCCTTGACGGAATTCATCCTGGGAAGTATGAATTGTTGGCCTAGTTGGCAATACTCAAGGGGGAGGGGGGGGTGGTAAAATCTTAAAATGAATACAATGTAGTATAACAAATAAAACAGTAGAAAGAGAAAACAAACATAGAGTTTATAGTGGTTCAGTAATGCTTGACTTACGTCCACTCTCTCAATTATGAATCATCGCTAAGGTTCAACTATCTCATTGTTTCTTTGGGTCAAGTGAAACTCACTACAACTTTTTCTTAAGTGAAGGGCAACCATACACTTACTTTTTCTTGGGTGAAAAGTAATCCAATATAATCTTTTTTAACTCCGGGTAAATATAAATCCAATACAATTTCATAAATATAATTCTATTTTTGAGCTTTCACAATAGAGCAAATATATCAATATGCTCGTACAATAAAATTTTTCTCATAGGAAGAAATAAAAATTTTACAGTAGAGAGAGAAAACACACTATTCATGTTAAGAATGTTCTTGAGAATGTTTTGCAATTGTTTACAATAAGCTCTGTATATTCCCTTTGCCTTTTTTCTTTTATTTATATTCATTCTCTTTGTGAAAACCGTTGTGTTCAACTGCTTAATTTAATATATTTAATGTCTGTCATAAATGCTGTAGAAGTTACCGTTGAGTTTTAAATTAGCAGTAAATGTCTATCCTTTCTAGTTACAATTTGAATCTGAGTTGGGATTTCATCTCGAGTATCGATTCATCTTTCTTAATGTACTGATTTGGTTCACTCCGTAAATAATTTTCAACTTTCTGGAATTCTTATGTATCGATCTCTTTCTCTTGTGTATTGATCTGGTCTGCTTCGTAATTATTTTGCAACTCTCTGGAATTGATGATTATCGATCTTCTTCCTTCAGCTATCAATCAGGTTTGCCTTGTAATTATTTCGCAACTCTTTGGAATTGATAAGTATCGATCTGGTTCCTTTAGGTATCGATTTGGTCTACTTTGTAATTATTTTGCAACTCTCTAGAATTGACGAGTATTGATCTCTTTACTTCCTTGTATCGACCTGCTTAAAATGTGTCGATATGTTCTCCAATGGTATTGATTTGTTTGGCTTAAGGATTTCATCTGAGGGTTATACCTTAGCATATATTGATCTCTTTGCTTCTTATATTGACCTGCTTTAATGTGTTGATCTGTTCTTTAATGGTATCGATCCGTTTAGCTTAAGGATTTCATCTAAGGCTTCTGCCTTAGCATATATCGATTTCTTTGCTTCTTTGTATCGACCTGCTTCAAATGTGTCGATTTATTCTCCAATGGTATCAATCCGTTTACTTGATATATCGATCCTGTTAAGCTTTCAAGACACTTTTCATAGAAATTGTTAAGGATTCGTTACAAACATATTCATACGCACTTTACTTAAGTATTAACCAGTTTAAATCTATTTTGTCATCACATATTAACTTGACATTACAATAAACTTAGTCATCATCGAAAATATATAAATACATATTATGATGTCATCAATTTCATATTTAAATCATCAATATGATATCAACATAAATTTCGTCGAGGGATTCAGTATTGAAATCATACATCTCTCAATGATTGGAAAGATAAAATAAAAAAACTTTACATCATTTTTGGATCACTCAACGGATATCATCGAGGGAAGTATGAATTTTGTCAAGGGATTCAGAATTGAAATGATACATCCCTCAACAATTTTCATAATTATCTCAACATTTTCATACTTCCCTTGACATTTACATTTCTTATATATATGTGTTTAAACATCTTTTTCAAAATGAATGTCTAACAATTACATTGTTTTACACAGATGGAACGAGGTTATTTGATGATAATATCTAGAGGAATATGAGAGAGATCACCAGACAGAAACGAAACTTACAACGGAAGGTGCAGTTTTGGTATAATAGTACGAATAATTATAAACTATCTATAACTCATCAATGAATTATATTCTGTATGTTGAAAAATTCCAAACGAATTTAGTATTAAAATAAGGGTTATGTACAGACATTGTGTGCCCTTATTCGTTTGGCGTTCGAAACTGAGTGATATGAAGGATGATACGGATATGGCTTTTTTTGTTGATATGAATTGTTAAGTTTCAACATTTGGAGGCTCTACATCACTATTTATCACATTTAAGCGTCGAAATACAGGAGTAGAAATAGTAAGGTTTCCCAATATTCAAGTTACGCGGCTGTTCGTCTGTCAATTGCAATCTAATGTTGGAAATCTATTTGCTTCTTCAAGCGGTAGTAACTAAGTGAATGCTACAATCCTTGCCATGGTTGTCAATGCACAATACTCTCCGATTCGGTATAATGAAGATTATACTCAATATTATTTTAAACAGGTTAATGAGCGAGAAATTAATCCCAATGTCATATTCTTTGCATCTACGATCAATACCGATGTTCAATCACCTCTCAATGATCGTGTATCCTCTTTTACATGTCAAGATGCTAGTCCATCAGATTAAGATCGGCTGTAGTTAATACCTTCGATCCATTCGCCTGTTAATTTTTCAATTGATACCTTCTCCAATACAAATGATGGTGAAATAGTAGTTGAAAAATTGTATTAAACCAAAGAAAAATTACACAGAGATTTGAGTTTGCTTGCAATGAAATAAAACTTTCAGTTTCGAATTCATAGGTCAACATCACATCGTTTTGAAGTAAATGCCAAGATGACATATGTAAATGGCGTGTTCGAGTGGTATTGATGCATGAAAATACTTACTTCTAAGTGAGACGAATTGAACAAGCACATACATGTATGTCTGATCAACTATTGAACAGATATCGTCAAGCGAGCTTCCAGCTTATAGACGAATTGACTAAAGATAAATTTGCAAATTGTCGCAGAATATACACACCTAAAAATATTCAAGTTGACATTCAAAGTGAATATGATGTGTCAAGCTTGGCATGCCAAAGAAGCAGAACTAATGTTGCTTTTTGGTAACCAGCTACTTTATACAATTTACTACCCCTATACTGTCATATTCTTAAATATTATAACAATGGCATTGTCACTTATATACAGAAGAACGATGTTAACCATTTTATGTATTTTTTTTATGGCATTTGGAAGTTATATTAACGGCTTTCGGTCATCAATTAGACCAGTTATAGCAGTTGATGGGACATTTCTTAAAGAAAAATATCGTGGAACTTTATTTTTGGAAGCTTGCAAAGACGGGAATGATCAGATTTTTCCATTGGCTTTTAGAATTGGGAATAATGAAAATGATGATTCTTAGGCATGACTTATGCAGAAATTACGAGGTATAATTGGAGAAGTACAACACTTGGTTTTCATTTCTAACAGACATGCTAGCATTAAGAAAGCTATACTAGTTATTTTTCCTGAAACAACACATGAGGCTTGCACATATCATGTCACTGGGAACATCCGTTCAAAGTTTAAGACAATGAAAAAAAAATAAAGTCGACGAATTTATAATAGCATACTTTGTGGCTGTGAAGGCGTATCGTGTTAGTGACTTCAATGACTAATTTTTAAGGCAAAAACACATTAGCCCGAAAACTGCCAAATATCTAAAGGACGAGGTTGGGTGTTACAGATGGATTTGAGCTTATTTTACCAGTAAGAGGTATAACATTATGACCACCAATATTGCAGAATGTTTAAATGCAATTTTACGTCATGCATGAGTAGAATACTTGAGAAGTTTATTACAAAGATGGTTCTATGAATAGAGAAATGAAACTTTGGAGATGGAAAAACAATTGATCAAGTGAGCTAAAAACAAAATTAACAAATGGATACAAGTGGCAAGAAATATGTCAGTTTATTATGTTGATCGATATGAGTTTCAAGTTAAAGACTCTAAATTTTGTCAAGGTAACTAGAATTGATATTTAGTTTTATACAACATTTTAAACATTAAGGGATGTAAGAATTCAATCCTAAATATCTCGACTAAATTTATACATCTCTCAATAAATTTTATCGAGGAATCCATAATTGATATTTTGGTTTTATACATCAATAAAAATCATCGATGGATGTATAAATTCAGTACTGTATCTCTCGAAAAAATTCATACATCCCTCGAAAAATTTTGTCGAAGGATCTAAAATTGATATTTGGTTTTATACAACAATTTAAACATTAAGAGATGTAAGAAATCAGTATTAAATATATCGACGAAATTTATACATCCCTTAATGAAGTACGTCGAGGGGACTTGTATTATACAAGTTTTATACATCATTTAAAATCATTGAGGGATGTATGACTTTTTAAACTGGTACCTCGACGAAAGACTTACATACCTCGATGTTTGGTATCTGGTTTTATACTTCTTTACTATCATCTAGGGATGTATGACTTCTTTACTACATCCCTCGACGATATTCATACATTTCTTAATGAATTTTATAGAGGGATCCATAATTGATATTCAGACGTTACCTCTTTATAACTGTACTAATTATATCAATTTAAAGTGAGTTAAATCAAATGAACTAAGAACTAATTTTATATATCATACAAAACATACATCGTTTAACTATATACATCATATTAAATGAATTATATAAAATAAATTATATAAGATCTAATTTGCCCACAAACTGAGCGCTATATTCTTCCTCAGGCGAACGTCATTAAAAGGCTCAAAATTTAACTCGCGTTGCATAGAAAAATACTTAACATATTTACAGACATACTCACCGCAATTACCCCTACTTGGAATAAAGTACAAAAATCATCAATCAATACACTTGGAATGAAGTCCAAAAATCACTAATTAATTCTGAATCTTTCGATAAATTTCATTGAAGGATGTATGAATTTTATCAAAGGATACAGTATTGAATTCATACATCCCTCGATGATGGAAAAAGATGTATAAAACTTATAAAATACAAACCCTTCAAATAAATTCAAGGAGAGATGTATGACTTTCATTGAAGGATCCAGTACAGAAGTCATACATCTCTCGATAATATAAAAGATGTATAAAATTAGTAAAATACAAACCCTTCGATGGATATCGTCGAGGGATGTATGAATTTCATCAAGGGATCTAGTAAAAAAGTCATACATCCCTCGATGATTTAAAAGATTTGAACATGTTCATAAATCTTTTAAATTGACGAGGGATGTATGACTTTTTTACTGGATTCTTCGACGAAATTTATAAATCTTTCAATGAATTTCATCGAAGATCAACGCATATCAAATGTCTCATTAATAGAAATAAAAAATCCCTCGATGATTTCAGTCGAGGAGGCAACTCATTGTCAGTTATTTTCATCAATTTCAAAATTTTTCAATCAACCAATACAAGTATCCACAACTATATCAATAATTTTGCAATATATTTATCCTAAACTAATTTATAAACTTAGGTCATACATTGTCTATGCTTTAACGAAGAAAATAGCAAGTTCATTTTAATGTTTTACCTTCGAAAGTGTTAGGCATACTGTTTATAGAGAAATCACTTTTGTCGTTACTTTTGTCGCTGTTGAAAGATACTCAATGTCATTTAATTTATCAGATGGTTGTGTGCTCTGTGTGTTTTACTGGAAAGAAGAAGAAGTTTGCACGTGTAATATTTTGGAAGTTTATAATTCTTAGAGATAAACTAAGAATTAAGGGTATTTTTGTGCAAAATTATTATAATTGGTCTTAAATATAATATATTTAGAAGTCGGATATTTTTTGTTCAACTTGGAACCACCAAGAATTGAATTAGAACCGATTTTTTTAGGACACGTTCTTATTCCAAAAAAAATAAAAAATTAATTTTTTAAAAATAGGTTTTGATTTTTAAGATTATGAAATTAGAACCGAAGCTGATTACCGATTTAAAAATTCAATCAAGAAAATAAAATTATAAAACACACCCAGTACGTATGGGCTATAAAGGTAAAAAAAACCCGTTTGCAACGACATATAGTAGTTACAGAAGACAAACAACGCGACAGGGATACAGTTTAAACCTTAAAAATGCCGTCTCAGATCTTGCCAATAACTCTGCGACCTTCAGATTTGCCACCAGCGACAATGTTGATCAAAGTGGAGATTGAAACTGATCACCTCACGACTAGTCTTCTCATTTCTTCTCAATATGATGATGAAAAAGCCATCAAACCTCTTCTCTCCAGAGCTGCAATTTACAATACTTCCCCCACCGCCACAGCCTCCACCACCACAGCCATTGGCAATTACTATCAGCATCGACGGCGACAACTCGCTCAGTTCTCCTCTAATGGTGGGTCCGGGGGACAGACTTTTAGCAAGAATGCGGGTCATGCTGCTGCTGAAACATTCTTGGTTACTCGGTTAAGCTTGAAGCTTTTAAGATATCTCGGGTATGATTGTGTTTTTTTCATTGATTGATTGCTCTTTTTCCTTGTTTTTGGCTATTGTTTATAAATAAATAGATAATGCTCAAGTTTGGTTAAATAACTATTGCGACGCAATTGCTAGAATAAACGGGGTATCACAAAATTGAAGAATGATAATTGTAAAAACTGGCCATATTGTACAAAGGCTGTGGTCTCTAAATAGGTATTTGAACATTACAATAAAAATTTGAGGTTGCAAAAGTAGAGATTGCCTAGAAGCTCGTTTGGCAGGATGGAATTTGAAGAGGGGTAG
>JAXCLQ010071602.1:0-11711 GCA_035584115.1 Cedrela odorata
AAAATGGGATGATCAATAATGGCGATTTCATCAGTCAAGGCCTTCACAGCATAGAGATAGTTTGTGATCGACCGATTGCCGCGCTGGATTAAGGTGAGCTCCTCTTTTAATTGCATAGCACGAGTGTGTGATTGGTTAGCATATAAGGTTTTTAGCTTTTTCCAAGCTTCATGATAAGTCTTTGCTGTAGCAATGAGTGGTGTGATTGACAGAGAGGTGGAGGCTAAAAGGGCACTTAAGATAAATTTATCTTATCGAATCCAATAGGTCTTTTGCAACTCATCAGTGGCAGCACCTATGGAAGAGGGGCACATAAATAAACCTTCGACATAGTTGAGTAAATCATAACCAATGAGGAGTGTTTCAAATTGAGCACGCCATTGAGGAAAGGTGAAGGGAGTTAATTTTTCATTGATTTGGGCAGTGATATTGAGAGCAATGAGTTGCTTATCTGTTGCAAAAGGAGGTTGGGTATTAAGAATAAAGGTTGGATTTTGAGCAGAGGAGGAGGACATATTGGAGACTTGGATCGGTTGCTCGTTAGAGATCGGCTGCTCTGATACCATATAAGATAATAAAGATTGTCGTAGTTCAATGAATAATTTCCCACACTTTATTGATGTAATAGGAGCTGATTTATATACACAGCTAGGAAAAACTATTTATGGCAATGTATATCAATTTAGCTAAAACTATGTAGCGGTTATAGATTTGCAGCGATTACAAAAATATACAAAATTGATTTTGAGTGATCTTGCTTGATTGTAGGCTAGATGTGCTCCGTTCAATTTCGACCTTGATTCTTGCAGTCTGTCTTTATATATTGGGCCTCATCCGTGCCCCAGGCCTTTTTCCCAACAAATTTAATGAAATTAGTTTATGAATATATTTGAGAATAAAGTGTTAGTAAATTTTTAATGGATTTTAAGTTAAAATATTTGTACTTGATATTATAATGTAAAATAAATGATATCCTTCCTAAATTTAATTGTAAAATGGTATGAAATTATTGTAAAGTGTAATTATATTATGGGAAAATTTTATTAATTTGTCTCAATTACATTTTTTTAATAAATTTTACGAAATTTTCTTTTAAAAATTGTAAGAATCATAAAATTTATGAAATCTTAAGAAATATTCGTTATAGTTTGCTTCATCCATCCTAGCGCGGCTACACAGTCATAGTCCCATAGAAAAAAGAAACTCTTTCAATTATATGCTCTAATCTACCTCAAGGCCATCTCAACAATTTATTTTCAAAAATGATTCAACTATAGCTTAGATTGATTGGCCTATCCTGTATTTTAACTATAATATTTTAGTTTTGGTAGGCTTAAAATTAATTTCCACTACGTTTGAAAGAAATATGGCCTGGCCAAACACTTTCTGTAAGCTTCTTCGACAATTTAAGATGGTTGGTGGTGGATAATTGCATGTTTACGTCAAGTCGATTGCTATTTCAGCCAATCTGCTATGGTTCTTGAACAATTTGAAAATGTTGCAAGTAAGAGACTGTTATTTACATTTGAAAGAGTTAAAACTGTCTAAATTACCAAAGTTGTTGCATCCATGGAAGAAACATTCTCATCCTAGCAATGCTTTTGAAAATCCTGCAACTCTATAAATATCATAATGTAGCTAGTAAGTTAGAACAATTAATGCCTACCTAGTTTGGTCTCTTTTAAGAATACGAGGATTTTAAATCTATCAAAATGTTACAGGTTGATTATAAATTGAGTATTACTTCGTATATAAATTTTTATACGAACTTATTTACACAAATTAATGGAGTAGAATAAATAACAATTCAAGGTACATGTAATTCATATTTCTTTATATATATATATATATATATATATAATTTTTTAATTTTTAAGACATTACGAGTTTCAAAGCCTATTTGTTATCAAATTATTATTAAATTAAGATTTTCTCTTCATTTAAAATTTTAATATAAATTATTAATTATAATATAAAAGTAAATATTTTTTTTTTATCATACATAAATAATAAAGTATACATATCAAAAATCCTTTAATATTTGTAAATTCACTTTTTTTTTTTAAATATATATATATATATATTATTTTCAGTTTATTATTACAAATGATTAAATCTTAAGGATAGAAATTATTCTTTATTGACCTTTGTCATTGATAATTACAAGAAAAGAAAAATTCCCTTTTGTATCACCTCAAACTTTTTTATAAGATTTATCTCCTTAAATTTTTTTAGTAGTGTTAAATTTATAAATATATATATCTTTAACTCATGTAACAATTAAATATCAATAATGAATTAATATTACATAATTAATATATTTAATTATAATATAATGAGTTAACAATATAACATGAAAATGTCATACAAATTAAAAAATATATATATAAAAAAAAAATTATTCAAGTTTTACAAGTCTAACAAACATATAGAAAAAACTTATAATAAAATTATGATGGGGGAGTATTTATAGCTTTTTGGAATCGAGACATTTTAGGTCATGTTACAACTGATTCAATAGAGTTTCAGTAGATATCTTCTAACTATGTAAATCACCCTTATAATAAACATTGTGAATATATGTGACTAGTATTCATAAACCATAATAAAAAAGTGATAAACTAAGCTCGTTATAAAATGAAAAATATTACATTCCACATCTTATCTAATAAGATAGTTGTTGATGATGTAAAAGGAAAATAAATTAATAAAGGAAAGCACTAACAAGTCAAGTAATTCGCAAAAAGAAGAGAGAAAAGTCATAAAATGAAGTGGAAAATATTCAATTACTTTTTCCGTTGATTTTTCTAAAAGTGATTATTTTTATTATTATTTAATTTGATCCTAACGGTACAATTTTTGAATGTTTAAAATCAGCCTTTGACCAATGTCAAAGCTCTGCACATCCCATGGCGGGCGTTTTAGTTTCAAATATTAAATTTACTTTTAATAATTTACTGACCGATCCCTATTGTTTTAAGCGTTTACAACTAAGGACATAAGTTTTTCTTTTTTATAATAAATAAAAGGATAAAGATATTTGATCAAATATACATTTAACACTACCAATTTCTAAAATTCAATATGATTATTAATCGCATTTAGTCATGTTATCTATTTAACAATCTTATCATTTTATGTCAACTTGTATCTACAAATTTTTTATCCAATTAACAGATAGTGTCTAAAATTGTCACCCCTAAGATTTAAGGATGTATTTAATACAAATAATAAAAGTTATGTACTTATATGTAAAAACAGAATAAATCAGGGATGTGGATGTTGTTATCCCAACAAGAAATATGCACGCAATGGTCCATTATTGTGGTGAATTAAAGAAATAATTAATCTCTAAAATCAATCAAAGCCCTTAGATTACGAAATGTTTTATGGAGAAGTTTAGGGAGATCTTTTAAATTTGTCAAAATGTAAATAAATAAATAAAAATGACAAAAATTATATGCCCTCTTGTCTCTAAAATACTCAACAAATCCCAAGAGATTTCAATAAAATTTTATGAAATTGATATTGGATAGTGTTATTATTAGATTAGGAGGAAAGGGAAATAAATGGTCCAATACGGTTTTGTGTTTTGTCATAAAAATTTGTAATTTCTGAATCGTTTTTCAACACACTTCTAATTTGAGTGTGTAAGCACGGGGACAGGAAAGACAGCAGGCAGGGAAGGGACATTTGGCTCTGGCTCCAACAGACCGCAATTTTATTATTTTATTTTTTTGTAGACATGTGTTATTTCTGAAAACTAAAGGGACCAATTTCATAATTCTCATTAACAAAATTACAACTAAACTTTCGGACAAGATAAAATAATTTTCTACCCATGTGGACAATAATTTCTATAAATAACGGCCCAATAGGCTTCAATTTTCTGAGCTTCCCCGCCCTTCATTCTCTCGAGAGAAGGAGCTGCACGTAACCTGCTGCAGTTCCAATAGCATTTTTTTTTTGTTTATCTATTTATCTCTTCAAAACTCTTTTTCAGTCGGCGATTAGTTTCTCAGTTCACTCCACATTATAAGTTTTAACGCTGTAATGTTTCGTTTCTCCTCTGTTTCTTCTTTTTTTTTTTTTTTTTTTTCTGCTTTTGATTTCAACTCACCATAGATTGTTTTCTCTGTTGCTCTGTTTTCATTCTTGATCTTATAGGCTCGTTTTCACTTGCTATATGTGATTTTTTCTCATACAATAGAATAGCAAATATTTACAGTTTCATCGTTGCGTTTCAGTTTTCAGTTGAAGTAATTTCTGACTATGTTGAAATATGCAGATTACAAACCCAAGGATCGATTTTGGGTATCAAAATGGGGAGATTTTCAATACCCCAGTTGGGATTTCTGCTTTTATGCTGCTTGGCAGTTGTTACAGAAACCAAAGACTTGAAATACAAAGACCCAAAACAGCCATTGGGTGCGAGGATCAGGGACTTGATGAGCAGAATGACTCTAGAGGAAAAGATCGGCCAAATGGTCCAGATCGAGCGCAGTGTTGCAACCCCAGATGTCATGAAAAAGTACTTCATTGGTATGGACAATCGTCTTTTAAAATTCTTAAATTACATATTCATTTGGTGTTCTGCATTTGTTTGTTTACATGACTAAAAGAACACATTTACTCTGTCGGTGGCAGTCATCTATCAATGAAATATTCATTTAGTTTCAAATATTCGTTAGGATGGTAAATTGATAACAATCAAATGATTATGTTTTGTACTG
This sequence comes from Cedrela odorata, assembly GCA_035584115.1. Classification (NCBI taxonomy): domain Eukaryota; kingdom Viridiplantae; phylum Streptophyta; class Magnoliopsida; order Sapindales; family Meliaceae; genus Cedrela; species Cedrela odorata. The sequence continues at coordinate 4,734 of JAXCLQ010071602.1, forward strand.
TTAATGTTTTTAGCAATAAACATCTGAAATGGGTGTTTGTGTAGGGAGTGTGTTGAGTGGAGGAGGGAGTGTACCAGCTGCCAAAGCTACTGCTGAGACTTGGGTGAATATGGTGAATGAGTTACAAAAAGGGTCTCTATCAACTCGTCTTGGGATTCCCATGATTTACGGGATCGACGCGGTTCATGGCCACAACAATGTCTACAATGCCACAATTTTCCCTCACAATGTGGGGCTTGGAGTGACCAGGCAAGTGTATTTACTTAGGGCAAACATGTGCTTATGGATATTTTGATCCGTCCATGTGCTAGAATATGTTTGTCTATATATTTTATTTAATTTCTTTGAATATTTATGTAGATTTTAATTTTTTGGATTTGTGATGACTTTGACTTTGTTTTTTTTATGTTATTACTTGAAGGTCTTATTAAATGACAGATACTGGCTATTTTGCTCAAGCACTGTCACTGACTGATTTCAGGGACATAAAATTTATGTTGATGAAATATTTACAATGACCTTAATCACAAAGGGAAATTCAGACTATAGATTTCTTTGTTTTCAAATAAAATTTAAGTTTGATTAAAATGTAACACAGTTTATAAAGTTTTTAGCACTTCTTGCTATTCCACTGTTCAAAAATAGATGGACCCCACTTTTGTGCACTTATCTGGGGTAAAGAATAATGGGAAAACAGAAAAGTAAGATTTGAATGTTTGGTATTGACAATCATATATTTAAAGCCAAGTTCAATTAATGTTAATTCACATGCTTCTCTTATTATTGTCTGCTTTTGTTGAATAAATGGTATTAGGATCTTTGTGTGTAGAAAATTTTGACTTTTATTGTTGACCAGGGATCCTGCCCTTATCAAGAAGATAGGAGATGCAACTGCTCTTGAAGTTAGAGCTACAGGAATCCCTTATGCTTTCGCTCCCTGCATTGCGGTAGCTAAAGCAAAAAAAACCTTTTAATGTTACATGTGTAATATAATCTTAACCAACTATGCTAATCAACCCATTTTTCTTTCACAGGTTTGCAGAGATCCTCGATGGGGTCGGTGCTATGAAAGCTATAGCGAGGATCATAAGATTGTTCAAGCAATGACGGAGATTATACCCGGTTTACAAGGAGACCTCCCTGCCAATTCTAAAAAGGGTGTTCCCTTTGTTGCTGGAAAGTAAGATCCTTTTCTACAATCAGCTAATTTGACCCGTCTCTTGTGGTATATTTTCATATATTACCTTTTAAAGAGCTCAAATTATTTCACTTGTCATATTTAAATGGTCAATCGGTGGTATATGACTTTTAGTTTCAGAATGATGAGAGGATAAGCTTCTTTTGAACATCTCTATGTGTGATCTCACTCAAGTGCCCTGTTTTCATGGTGGGCCATTTTGGTCCTCTAAATATAAATCAAAAGTTAATAGTTAAAGAAATCACTTTATTTGATCTGCAGTTTGGTCAGCATCAGCAAGTTTTGTATATATTCTTCTTTAGTTTTTATATGATGTAGAACAATTTGTTTGGAGCTTATCAAAAAATGAAAAAAAAAAATCTTTTGGAATTTTCTGGGTAGTCATTAGTAGTGGGCCATGTCCAGTAGATAAAAAGCAGAATTTAAATGATAGTTCAACACCCCCAACCCTTCTCATGTTCTACTTTCATTTAAATAAAATTCAACCGTGGAACTTGCTGATGTCGGTCTAAAATATTGGGAGACTATTATTAGATGGTCCAACATCAATTGTTATCCAAGACAAGGATTTTTTTTGCCCCCTTCACCATGTGGAGGAAATGTACAGGTGATTAAGCAAATCACTAGTGGTACATTGCTGTGTGATGGGCAAGATCCTTTATATTAGTAGGGTCCAATGTGCCACATCTGTTTAAGTCAGATGTTGACTGCGCTAGGTCGACAAATATATTTTATCCTCGAATTAGTTCTACAGGAAAGTTTTTTTTTTTTTTTTTTTTTTTTTCTATCAAATGATTTTAGCCATTTGGTTGTGATCATGATGCATGGAAGATAACATGAGATTAGTCTAATCTGCCAGGTCAAGATCTCAGGGGATGGTTTTGATTGTTTCACCATTGGTTCTCAAATCACCCATAATAAACAGCCATGTATCTCTGGTTCTAATTGGTAGATCAATTTCATAACAAGAAGAATTGCTTCAATTTTTTTTGTTTTATCTGAATCTTTTGAAGTTGAGAGCACTAGTCTGGAGAGAGTCTAACAATAATACACCATCCAGCTCTGTGATAAAACTATTCCTGTTTTTGTATTTTATAACGATGCAGCTGCTGAAAATTACCAAATACAAAAATTCTAATGGATTTATACATATTAGGAAGCCCTTTCTGATTAAATTCTTATAATATGCTGTAAATGAGATTTAAGTAGTAACACATGAATTCATGAAGGAAACCTTGTCGGTAACGATTTTTTCCTAATCCCTTGCTTACCATTAGGAAAAAGGTTGCAGCCTGTGCCAAGCACTATGTTGGAGATGGTGGCACAACAAAGGGCATTAACGAGAACAACACTATGATTAATTTAAATGGATTGCTGAGCATCCATATGCCTGCATACTATAATTCCATTAGCAAGGGTGTTGCAACTGTTATGGTTTCCTACTCAAGCTGGAATGGAGAGAAGATGCATGCTAATCACGATCTTGTCACTGGATTCCTCAAAAACAAGCTCAAGTTTAGGGTAATGGAATTAGTTTGACATTTCTAATATGTTGCTTAGCTTAGCCAATTTAAAAGAAACAGCGCTGGTGATAGGATTAATGTGTATGTTGGGTAAATTTCAGGGTTTCATCATCTCAGATTGGCAGGGTATTGACAGGATTACCTCTCCTCCCCATGCTAACTATTCATATTCTGTTCAAGCTGGAGTTAGTGCTGGAATTGACATGGTGAGTGAAAATCAAGTTATTTCAAAATGTATTTTGATGAATTTGCTAGCATGTAGTGTATGGAATTTTTCAATTTTTTTTTCCTTCTTATTCTTACAAATCCTTATGTCGTGCAGGTCATGGTTCCCTATAACTTCACAGAGTTCATTGATGACCTAACCTATCAAGTAAAGAGAAATATTATCCCCATGAGCAGGATTGATGATGCCGTGAAGAGAATCTTGAGAGTCAAATTTGTCATGGGACTCTTTGAGAACCCTCTGGCTGATTTCAGCTTGGCCAACCAACTTGGGAATCAGGTTTGTTGTTAAAGAAGGCCATAATTTATCCAACTTTTTCACCTGATAATTTGCCTATGTTAATTTGATAATGTGTTTGGGCAGGAACATAGAGAATTAGCAAGGGAGGCTGTAAGGAAATCACTTGTGCTGCTGAAAAATGGTGAAGCTGCTGACAAGCCATTGCTTCCCCTTCCCAAAAAAGCATCAAAGATCTTGGTTGCAGGAAGTCATGCCGACAATCTGGGCTATCAATGCGGTGGCTGGACAATTACATGGCAAGGTCTTGGCGGAAATGATCTCACAATTGGTATGTTTTCAAATATCTTAGATAATAATCAATTGTCAGAGCCTACATTTAACTAAGAATTTTACCAGCAGTTTATCCATTGAAGTGAAGAGAACAGCTAAAATTTAAACATAGAATTAGGCATTTCTTAATTACTTTTTTGAAGTTCTAGTACGCTCTACACTTCTGTTGATATATTATCTGTGCGAGCAGGTACCACGATCCTCAATGCAGTGAAGAACACAGTTGACTCTACTACCCAAGTTGTCTACAATGAAAATCCTGATGCAAACTTTGTGAAGTCTAACGAGTTCTCTTATGCTATTGTTGTTGTTGGTGAGCCCCCGTATGCAGAAACATTTGGTGATAGCTTAAAACTGACCATATCAGAACCTGGTCCAAGCACTATCACCAATGTATGCGGAGCTGTCAAGTGTGTCATCGTTGTCATATCTGGTCGTCCTGTCGTGGTCCAACCCTATCTAGCACATATAGATGCACTTGTGGCTGCTTGGCTCCCGGGAACTGAAGGCCAAGGTGTTGCTGATGTTCTTTTCGGTGACTATGGATTCACAGGCAAGCTTGCTCGTACATGGTTCAGGACAGTTGATCAGCTGCCAATGAATGTTGGAGATGCACACTATGATCCTCTGTTTCCATTTGGGTTTGGTCTGACAACTAAACCTACCAAGTATGTGTAAAATTGCCTCGTTGCAGCGGCTATTTTTCCTTCCACATGAGATGTTCAAATCATTTCTTGTGATAAGATTTAGACGAGTTATGGTTTCTACTGCTTTAAAACTAGAGTTGTTGGATGTCACTTCTAAGCCTCAGAATCTGTTGAATTGAATCAATCAGTTATTTGCGTTAACCATGCAAGGGAGAAATCCAATATGATTTGAATAATAGTCAGTTATTACCTTCATATAAGTAAATTGTGGATCTCATGGTTAATCTGAGAGAAAAATTTGTTATTAATTACATTGTTATTTCCTAGTCAATCAGTGTCTATTTATTAAATAAATGGTGTAATAACATCCGGGTCCCTGTGTTTTATATTTTCACAAATAAGAACACAGTTTATTCATTTATATAATAAATAGGTTCTTAATCCAATCCTCGTTGAAATGAGGGATGATAATTGGTAAAGGGATAGGGATTTCCCAATCCTCAAATTCTCTCAATTTTATTTTTATCTTTACTTTTTTAAATTACACTAATTAATTTTCATTAATTTGATAAAAAAAAATTATGCTCAATTTAGGATAAAATTATGTTATTCATATTTTAAGAACAAAGATAATAAATTTAAAACTAATATATAAAAATAATAAAATATTTATAACAATTGCACACTTAAAATTTGACAATAATAATTTAAAAATATTAAATATATCATTATAAATACCATCATCAATTATCATTTATAAATTCACCATTATTTCAACAATATAATAAAAAAAACTTAATTTTCTTCTATAATATAATATAATAAAAATAAAATAATTAATCATAATTACCGATGCACTTAATCTATAATTTATCTAAAATGTTACAAATTATAAGAAACATGAGTTAAAAAATCTTGAATTTAACTTTCTAGAAAATTGTATATGGTTGTAAATACCTAATTGACAATTATGATATTAACAATTATGATTTTTCTCATTTATTTAGTTAATAATTGAATAGTAAAAATTAATTTATTTACTAAAATAAGACAATGACTTTACACTATATAAATGTATTAAGTTTATGATTATAGATATGAAAAACTTCTTCTTTTAGTATTTTTTTTCTCTTTTCTATATAGTATCAGAGTTGTAAGGCTTGATTCTTTGTTTTTTATTTTGGGCCTTAATCACCCTTTCACTTCTTCTGTCATGACATATTTTTTTTTCATGATGACTATAAACTAACAATAGATACTAGAATGCAAATTTTTAAAATTTAAGGGGCAATATATTAAGTCAAGATAATTTAGATTAAGAAGTGTACATAGCAATGTTTGTAGGCAATTAAGTAAGACCAAAACTAAGCCCACATAATCATAAATAAGAAAAGAAGAAGGACCAAAATGAAAACCAAAATTATTGATATTTTGCTTGTTTAAGATTTCTATGTTAGAGATATGCCATAGAACTAATCGTGTCATACGGTTTAGGGATATCATCCTTAAGTATATATAACTTTGTAATTTATTGTAAATTAGTTTATGATTAATAAAATGATATTTATATCATTTTGCATATACAGTTGCATATATATATATATATATATTATATATAAAATGCAGAATGAGAGCCCGTGATGTATTATGACGTCAAGACTCTATCTGCAAAGAGTTGTAGATATGAGTACAGAGTCTGATCTAAATACATCCGAATTAGTTCCCAGTTGAGTTATGGTCATATAGGAGTATGACATTGTATGACTGACATGTTTGATACTGCCAAAGAATAGTATTTGATGCTAATAGTTGGGTGACGAGTCTCATGTCACAACAACATAAACATGAGTAATATGTTAGAGTACTTGCTACTGAACATGACCAAATGTGACGAATCACATGGGTGATTATCCACAGTCAATGGTACGTCACACAGTTGTACTAGTGTATCACTGGTCCTTTAACCTGAGGTGTCACGGCTGCTCTCTACATTAAGGCACATCATTCACTTGTGTATATTACACCGGGCTAGCCATGCCTGGTGAAAGAAGCTTGCTGGCAATGTGTTTAGTTGTAAGAGGACAGGTGATGACCAAGACGAAATTTGCTGGTTTAAATATTAGAGCTTGAGATTCTAGGCAGAGATGTCATATTTGGAAAATGAAATCTCTGGCCGGAATACATGTTTCCGGAAAGGTCTTTTTAGATACATGATTCCTGTATATAATTCGATACTTTATTCCTATGATTAAGTTAGGTGTTTGACGATTTTATGACCTGGACTCAATCGGAAGTCGACAGTAGATGGACTTTACTACATGTACGTATGACTATATGGATTCATTAGTGTTTGGGGGTTGTGGCATCTTGCTAGAGGTTGCGTATGATCATTGGAAACTTTGGTTACAAAGAGTTATACCGAAGAAATACGAAGGAGTTCGTGTCTACCTATGTCCAGTTCATTGTGAATCTAAGGGGTCACATACATAGTCGGTTACTTGATGATGATGACTATTGCTACTATGCAATAATCGTTAATTGATTAATGATATTGTACAGATATTGATCGAGTAGCAATTTGATTCTTTGTTGTAAAGAATATATTTTTAACTTTGACGCGCTAGCACGCGTGTGCGTAAAAAATATTTCAGTTTAATTTTAAGATACCGTAAATATGATTTGCGGAAGCAATAATATTATTATATTAGTATTATATTTTTATGATTACTTTAATCATATTAAAGTAATCATAAAAATATAATTATTAATTATATTAATATAATAATAAATATCTAAATAATATTATTGATATAT